>APFE030383052.1:92695-150437 GCA_000404065.3 Pinus taeda | reverse complement strand
GGAACAAGTGCTTGAACAAAAGGTCAAATTGGAGTATGTTCCCTCTAAGGAACAAGTTGCTGATATACTCACCAAACCACTGCCCAGGGAGACATTTGAATACCTCAGACAGAAGCTAGGGGTAGTTGATGCATCATCTTGCTGTTGAATCTTGTTTGTTTCAGAGAAAAGTGGTTGTGCGCGAGTTTCATGAGGTTGATACGCGTACATACGCCGGTTTATATGGATACAAAAGCGTATATGTTGGTTGAAGACAAACAGTGGGCCAGGCTTTGAGAGAAAAGAGTCTGATATGGGTCTGTCAGAGACCATCTGGCACAAGTTCAGGGGGAGCATATAATGCATTGTTGGCATTATCTTAGAAGATCTTGGTTCAATTTCATAGTTTCTTTTGGTTTCAAGCGGAACAAGATGCAGAGGGAGAACATGGTTGCTGGTCTGAATGATGCTGATGATAGATGTTGATAGTCTTGGTATAGATATTTCATCTCTATGTCATGTACTTATTTTCTTATCAAGGTCATGTAATGGCCTGTCTTGGTTTCCCCACTATTCCTGGGATGGATGATGTAATGTTCTTGTTTTATCTTGTGTAAATTGCTAATGTATCCCCACTTGGTTGGGTGGATGAGTCAATACTGGTATATCCCCATTTATCTAGGAGATGGATGTGTGTATGAGTCTTATGTGTGTGTGGATGTCGCTTATGATGTATAAAGTCATGTTCTTTCTTATAGACCAGTTTCTGCAGACCTAGCCTACAGTCAGGGGGAGCATGGACAACACAGCAGAGCAAAGGTTTCAGCATGAACTTAGGGGGATCATAACCCTTTGCCCTTGATGTCAAAGGGGGAGAATGACTTTGAATAATGTAGGGTTGCCATCAAGTCCAAAGGGGGAGATTGTTGGCATTATGGCACAGGTTTGGCACTATGGCACAAGTGTTGTCCTTGATGGCAACGCACTCAGGTGGCAGATCACAGTTAAAGCTCTCAGAATGGAAGAAAACTTCATATACGCAGGTTCCTTTTAACCAGGATGCGTATATACACGGTATTGATGATAAAAAGTCGCGTATGCGTATACACACACTTTCATGCATGGAAAAGCGCGTACATGTGGGAAAGATTATTTTTGAGTCCATGGTAATTGGACCTATGGTTTTAGACCTTGGTATTCTGTTCGAAATATTGAACCTAGGTATTGGGTCCCTAGTATTGGTTATCTATGGTTTTGGGCCATGGTTTGAGTAAGGCCAAGACTATAAAAAGGAGGAGATCATTTGGTAAGCTAATTGACTCAAGTGTTGAATATCTTATGAGGAGCAAGATCTGGAATACTGGTGATTGGTTTATGGTGCATAGCTGGATCTGAATCAAGGAGGAACCTGAGCGTTACAAGATGGATAAGTTCTATTGAAGGGTCAAATCTCAAGACTTGAATAGTAGTATCTTTGTGTGATTCTGATCTATTATATTTGATGTATGAATTTGATAATCTGGTGTAATTAATGCTTGAATACTCAAAAAGGGGAAAATTGTCTTTCATAGATCTATACGCAGGTTTGGCGCAGCGAAGACGCGTATACACGCAGGTTCAGTAATTCAAAGAAGCGTATACGCAGGTTTGCCTTTATACAGAAGTGTATGCACAAAGGTTCCTCATCTTGAAGTAGCGTACGTCTCATAAAATATGTTTTAGCTACTTCGGTTTATTGCTGCAGTATTCTGGGTTCAGGATTAGTGTCTAGTTACTGTTATTATTATTCTGGTTACAACATTCAGAGAAGTGATTGTTTAATTCAGTATTGGGTTGTACAAAGAAGATTGGTTGATGCAGATATACTTGATGGACCCAGTCTGAAAAATTTATGAAACGCGGTCCTTGGAAGAAAAGAGAAGGTTGTAGCCTATGTACTAGTACCTTAGCTAGTACAAGAACTAAGGGGGTTGTAGCTCCCTTCCAGGAGAAGCTGGAGAACGAGAGAAGGTTGTAGCCTTCTGCAAGTTGCAGCCTGCGTACTGGTATAAGATTGCACCAGTACAAAAACATTGTAAAAAGAAGTTTCGAAAATTGAAAGAAGATAGAGACAAATTGCAGCAGGTGGTTTTCACCCACATTGGGTTTCCACCTTATATCGCGTGTTCTTGTGTGTGACTGTCTGCTCTATTTTTTGTTTCTAGTTACTGTTTATATGGTTCTGACACAGATTTATGAACAACATCTGAAGAATAAATTAAATTATAAGTCTGTAACTTATAGCTAGTTTCATTAACTGAAGTTGCGTATATACGTTGTTTTCACTAACTCAAGTAGCGTATATAAATCTATGTATGAAATGAAAAATAATTGACTTGATAATACTGATTCACCCCCCCTCTCAGTATTATTTCCAACAATCTGTCTTAGTGAGCTGGCTCACACTTCTTAATTGAAGATTTGTTATATGTCTTTATGGATCGGTCCATTCGAAGACTAGCATCTATAGCAGACTCTTTGAGACAAGTTATTATTCTAACTCTTGAGTGGTTGTATTTTGAGAAGATCTTGAGTGCGGATGACTTACGATTTACAATTCATTATTTTGTGCTTCGATTCAGAAAAGGATCACACCTGTGTTCTATTGGCTCGCACCTACGATGACTCACATACATTAATCTCATGAGGGATAATACGTAATAGTGATCTTTGTAAACTTAGGCATAATTACAAGATGGTTCACAGTACAATTATGCAACACGTCTTCATAATTTTAGAGGATCATTTTTATGTCATAGAAGCTTGAACCTTATGACTTGGTTCATTTATGTGGGTCATTTTTAATAACTCGATATGTAACGTAATCTATAAGGCTTATAAATCACGTTCTCTGTGTCATATCAGTGTCTTTGTGAATCGATATATCTCAATCGTAAATTATCTCTATTTATGACACATGCATTATATGATTCAAATGAGACATGCATTACAGTCTTGAGGTTTGTTAAGACTCTTGCTCGTTAACTGTGGCTCGGGATCAGTGGCTCATTGGTCCCTTTTCATATATAGTGGTTCAGAATTCATTTGGAATGCTTGATGGCACTAACAATGATGGAATCATATTACAAATCTCTATGTAATATCATATATCTCGATGGCTTGATCTATGCAGTAACTCTATACAATGGCTCATATGTCTTGAATAGTTGGCACATTATTTCTCCTTGACATGACTGTGTGCCTCACATAGTTTGTAAGACAACTATGGTTCATAAATGATCACACTACACAGTATGAAATTGTCGTTACACAATATTCCACTACATGGTCATTCATTACACATTGGCAAAGCTCGTACCTGGTACAATGTGAAATTTCATGACATTGAGAAAGCATGATATAATGGCTTATTCATTCCTATGACATTGCATTATATGTGGTTTTGTAGCAGTGCCTTCATCTTCATGATATTACATTTTTATGTGAAGGCTATATACTAGAGTATCTTGCTTACGATCACTTAACAACGTCTTTGTGATATATATAGAAACGATGTCATAAAAATAATACCTGAAGAATAAGTGGAATACTACGATAAATCTGACCTAGAGCTTCAAAAAGAAGATGATGGATAGAATACCGAAGTTGTAAAGATATGTAAAAAGCAGTCTTGGATTAATAAATGAGGAGAGAAGCTCAACGTAGGAAATGTTGAGGCACCTGTAATGTTGACAAGAACCTAAATCTCACAAAGTAGCAGAACATGTTTTTAAAGAAGACATGAAGGGCAAAATGCTTTAGGAACTAGAAGAAGTTCAAATATATCTTTAATGCAACTCTTGGTAATTATGGAAGACATGGGTATGGTTTTTACATATGAGCTATGTCTATAGTATGATTGGGGTCTTGCAGTTAATGTTTTGATATTTCCTTACGGTAATGATAATCAGAAAGGGTATGGATAATATTTAGGGTTTTGCAGTTAATTTGTTGCAACTAGGGTCTGTAAATTTATGAAGACATTTAGTGTTTTTGAACCTTATAAAGAAACCCTAGTTCTTTGGAAATAACTTCTAGGGTTTGCAAATTTAAAATTTTGAAAGAATAATCTAAGGTATATGATAAAACCCTAACAAGGGTTGAATTGGGTAAAACCTAGGATTTGAAATCAAATCCCCAGGGTTGGTGTTTCTGCTGAAAGTAAAAACCTTATCAAGGGTAAGATCAAGAAATATATGGATTGTAACAAACAAAAAAAAACTCTAGAAGTACACCCTCTGAGAAACCATGGAAACCCTAGATTGACATAATTGACATCATGCAATTTTCTTTGTATATTTTGTTTGGTTGTACTCGTTGGTGGAAATTGCACGTACATAATAAAGGAAGAAAGATGAAAATGATGGAAAAGCAAAGGAACACTCATGAGCTTGATGGAAAGAGGGCACTATAAGGAGCTTGATGGACATGATGTTAAAACTTCCAGCTAATTACTTCATTACAGGAACACTTTGATAATTGAGAGGTAAAGAAAAATCTTTTTGCAATACGAAGATAAAGCATGCAAAGAAATTTTGACTTTAAAGGAAGAAAATAGCAGAATTTGACACCTTGTCTAAAAGGCTATTATAATTTTACAACTGTGATATTGATGTTCTACTTGGGATATAACTTAGCTCCCTGGTAGGACATATTGCAAAAGCATGTGAAGAGGATGGAAGAAAAGCCTATTTGATGATACTGTACTTACAACTGCGTGGAACACATGGATTGTGTGATAGCACTTTTGATGGCTTAGACATGATGATGTTGATCAACATCAAAATATGGTCTTCTGAAGAAAGAAAGAGAGTTGACAATGACAACTCCTAGGAATAATATATTTTAGCTTGTTGGTTGGTTCGTTCCATGGGCACTTTGATTGAAAATTGAAATCATGGACAAAGATTTTGGCACAATATGGAGATAGACCATGCAAAAGAATGTTGATCTCAAAGGAAACAAGTAATCATAATCCAATATCTTAACAAAAGGCCATCAAGATAAGGTAATTATGAATTTGATGTTTTGTTTATCTAGTTAGTATCTGGTTTTGCTACCTGGAAGATTGTTGTAGAAATGCATAATGGCAGTTGAGGCAAGTATATATACAATTGTTGGTTTTGAACTCAGTTCAATGAATACAAGGATTGAGTGGATGGTTTTGGTAATCCTTAAAGGATTGTATGGTCAAGATGTTTAGAACATCTTGGGATTAAGAGGTAACAATACAAAGAGATAAACCGATGAAGATCGCTTTCATGTCTAAACGGAGCTTTGCTGAAGCTCTACTTTGATTGGCTAAATACAATGCCTTTGATGATGACGGGAGGAAAGAGATATGAAAGGTTGATGGCTTGAATCCTATCACAATTTAACTCCAGTACATTCAGAAATATGAAAGCTCAATTGAATGAAGATACAAAGAAGAGGAGGAGACATGTAGTTACTTGAAAAATCTCCATGAAGGACTAGTAGTTGATGTATTGATGAAGACACACTAGAAAGATTCCCAATTGAAAGGAAGTAAAATAATCTCCTCTATGCTTTAGAGGGAGTAAGAAGTCTCCTTAAATGTTTGAGAAGGAGCAAGGATATATTACCCAATCAAGAGGGAATGAGGGTTTCCTCTTTAGGTTGACAGGGAGTGATGTTAAGGACATCATAGTATCTTCTTCATGTGTTATGCACTAAGGACTAACAATTGTACATCTAAGTGAATGCCATGGAGAGATAATGGTGGATAAAGGATTGGATAAGCATCTGAGATTGATGATAGAGAATCCAATATAGGAAGAGGATCGACACTCTTTGAGTATTAGATAGGTATCCAAGATAAGAGTGGTCAAAGAGGATTGGAATTCTTTGAGGATGGGTAATCCAAGATAAGAGTAGTACTAAAAGGACATACCTCTTGAACATCCGGATGGCGTATGTGCCTTAGGAGGTAGTGTGATGTCTCATGTAAAGCCTCCTTGCATTATGCTCTAATATAAATGTAGCTCATAAGTAAAGGTCTTATTATCACCTTATTATGTTGACAATGTTGGTTATGATGTTGATACTTTAATATGGCTTATCAATCTCACTATTCTTATGAGAATATTTCAGTTTGAGAGTATCTTTGTAGTAGGTGTACAATTATGAATACCTCCCTAGTTAAGAGGGAGTGTTGGAGAATGTAACTAGTTCAAGTCTTCATAATTTGCACCATTATGTATTTTATGTAAAAAGAAAAAGCAACAGAAAATGAAAAGAAATTATTATTATTTTTCTATACATGCATGTTCTTCATGCTTCTAGGTTTTCGAGTCAAATGAGTAAAAGTCCTATTTGGACCTATTAAGGAACGGTAATTTTTTACATATGTAATTTTGGGTCAAAGACCCCCCTAGGTGCCAATTCAACCTACATGTCAAGTCAGCCATGCCCCAATGGACATGTCTATTCGCAACCCTCTAAACTAAAGAATTTTGTAGAATTTTTCCAACAAATCAGCGAGATTTGATACCATGTAGAATTTTTTCTACAAATCAGCGCTCTGATACAATGTAGAAATTTCCCACCTATAGATCAACCTGGTAATGCAATGTACTAAAGAAAAACACTTGATCTACTTCTACAAACAATTTAGCAGAAGCTTAATCAAACATTAACAACATCAATAAGAACACATATAACTGATATGGAGAAATCAAACACACATAACACAAAATATATCACTAGGGAAAGCACCAGCAAAAAACCCCAACATTGTATTATCAATCAAGTGGAAATACTCTTCAACATACAAAAAGAATCAGCTCAATAGCTATCCTGCTCTCTTTGTAATCAAATGATCCTGATGATCTTCAATCAGAAGATGAAAATCATGGACTACCTAGGCCTCAATATATAGGCCACAAGTCCTCCAATCTCCTATAATAGATCCTTCTCCATGCAAGGAATACTTACTAGAAATATCCAAGCATTTGATAGTACACTGTCCCACATCTGATCTCAACTGGGTCTCTGTCAGAACTGACATGCAACAGTTATTCATGAGTGAATCCTCAATTATTTAAAATAATAGTTGTCACATGCATGCACGCATTAACAAACTATATTTTATTATTTTAACAACTTGTTAAAATAATCTAACTGGACTTGACTAGTTAGAACTAAGTCAACTTATTCTCTCAATATAGAACTCATACTTATTCCCTCAATCAGTGAAGGAAATTAAGGATAAATTCCTCAATCAATGGGACAACTCATGTGCATGCTCACAAAGACTTCAAATTCGAATTTCCTTAACTAATTAACTCAACTGAATTAATTAATTAATATTTCCAACTGCTATTAAGACCAAAAATAATTTTACTTCCTATAGATAGATTAGGGACTGCTATAAATAGGAAGGGACCCAGAAATGCTATTTTAAGAACTTTCTATTTTTAGAAGTTTCACCTCTCACCCAATGTGGCCAATGACCTCACTGGCCAAACTTCTATTTTTAGACATGCTATTTTTAGTAGGTTTATTTTTAGGACATTCTAAATTTAGCATTTCTTGTTTCACACTTTTCAACACTCCCTCTCAACAAGAAAGGCTTTCTCTCGAACCCGATCCTGTAACTCTGGAATGTTCTGCATGCAACACATCTACCTAGTCCACTAGTCCCAACAACACTTGGAACAAAAACACTCCCAATTGACCATTTTGTTGGGCTAGGAATATACTCTGATGCTGAAGTTCTATTTGCTGCTGACAAGTGCTCCCTCTCTGACATCTGCGCTACTGCAACATCTCCATGCATCTCACACCATTGCGCACCTCTCTGTGCCACCTAGCACTGTGCAAAACACTTGTGCCTCTTGCATTGCTGTAGCCTGCTAGCTATGCATTGTCTTGGGATTCCCTGCACTGTCGCTCTCTGTGCCGCTCCATCCGCATCTGTCTCTACTGAATCAGTTAGTTCCTGCTACTCCACATCGGGGCTCCCATAGCAAGGTCTCATCCAAGAGGTTGGGTACCTCAAGGATCTTGCCCCTCCTCCTTAGGACGATCACTCTATATCGCCCCGCCTCCTACCTAGAGGTATGGCTGCATGTGATCCCTCAGCCCACCTGGCTCGAAGTTTCCCCCTAGTGGAGGTCTCTGCATGAGTAGATGTCTCTACTCTATCTCCAATCAGCTTCCCCTATTGTGGTTGCTCCACAACCTCCTGAAGCTGCTGCACCAATCGCAGCTCCTCCACAATTGTTTGAGACTTCTTCTGACACTACATGTTGAGAGGTAATATACTCTCCCTCTCAACCACCAAGTCTCTAACCTATGCCTTGCTCCTTAAGGCTTTGCATGCATCTTGTACCTCAAGTGCATATAGGTTCTTGGCTAGCACACCAATCTATTTCCACTTTTCCCCTCGTCACGAAATTTTCTAGAAAAGGAGCTGATTTTAGATCAGCGACATCTCCCTCATCCGAACTCCAATTCAGCCGATTTTTTTTTTTTGGTATTTTTCTGTAAGGAATCCAAATCAGCTATTTATTTCTAAAAATTTTGCACATAAATTTTCAGATATGCTCTACAAACTCTGGACCCAAAACTCAAAACTTTGAAATCTCCTCTCAGTACACTGTTCTTGCTTGATCACCTGTGCCCTGATACCATATAGAATTTTGTAGAATTTTTCCTACAAATCAGCTAGATTTGATACAATGTAGAATTTTTTCTACAAACCAGCTATCTCTGATATCATGTAGAAATTTCCCACCTGTAGATCAACTTGATAATGCAGTGTACTAAAGCAAAACACTTGATCTACTTCTACAAACAATTTAGCGGAAACTTAATCAACCATGAGCAACATCATTAAGAACACATATAACTAATATGGAGAAATCAAACACACATAACACAGAATATATCACTGGGGAAAGCACCAGCGTAAAACCACAACATTGTATTATCAATCAAGTGGAAATCCTCTTCAACATTCAAAAATAATCAGCTCAATAACCATCTTGCTCTCTCTGTAATCAGAAGATCCTGATGATCTTCAATCAGAAGATGAAAATCATGGACTACCTAGGCCTCAATATATAGGCCACAAGTCCTCCAATCTCCTATAATAGATCCTTCTCCATGCAAGGAATACTTACTAGAAATATTCAAGCATCTGATAGTACACTGTTCCACATCTGATCTCAACTGGGTCTCTGACAGAACTGACATGCAACAGTTATCCATGAGTGAATCCTCAGTTATCTAAAATAATAGTTGTTACATGCATGCAAGCATTAACAAACTATATTTTATTATTTTAACAACTTGTTAAAATAATCTAACTGGACTTGACTAGTTAGAACTAAGTCAACTGATTCTCTCATTACAGAACTCATACTTATTTCCTCAATCGGTGGAGGAAATTAAGGATAAATTCTTCAATCAATGGGACAACTCATGTGCATGCTCACAAAGACTTCAAATTCGAATTTCCTTAACTAATTAACTTAACTAAATTAATTAATTAATATTTCCAACTGCTCTTAAGACCAAAAATAATTTTACTTCCTATAGATAGACTAGGGACTACTATAAATAGGAAGGGACCCAGAAATGCTATTTTTAGAACTTTCTATTTTTAGAAGTTTCACCTCTCACCCAATGTGGTCAATGACCTCACTGGCCAAACTTCTATTTTTAGACATGCTATTTTTAGGACATTCTAAGTTTAGCATTTCTTGTTGCACACTTTTCAACACTCCCTCTCAACAAGAAAGGCTTTCTCTCGAACCTGATCCTGTAACTGTGGATTGTTCTGCATGCAACACATCTACCTGGTCCACTTGCTCCAACAACACTTGGAACAAAAACACTCCCAATTGACCACTCTGTTGGGCTAGGAACATACTCTGATGCTGAAGCTCTATCTGCTGCTGACAAGCGCTCCCTCTCTGACATCTGCACTACTGCAACATCTCCATGCATCTCACATCATTGCACACCTCTCTGTGCCACCTAGAACTGTGCAAAACACTTGTGCCTCTCGCATTGTTGCAGCCTGCTAGCTATGCGTTGTCCTGGGATTCCCTGCATTGTCGCTCTCTCTGCTGCTCCATCCGCATCTGTCTCTACCCAATTAGTCAATTCTTCTTATGTGATTTACGCTGAAGAATCTCTAAAAAATTAGTCAATTCTTGCTACTCCACATCGAGGCTCCCATAGCAAGGTATCATCCAAGAGGTTGGGTACCTCAAGGATCCTGCCCCTCCTCCTTGGGACGATCACTCTATATCACCCCACCTCCTACCTAGAGGTATGGCTGCATGTGATCTCTCAACCCACCTGGCTCGAAGTTTCCCCCTACTGGAGGTCTCTGCATCAGTAGATGTCTCTACTCAATCTCCACTCAGCTTCCCCTATTGTGGTTGGTCCACAACCTCCTGAAGCTGCCACCAATTGTGGCTCCTCCACAATTGTCTGAGACTTCTTCTGGCACTACATGTTGAGAGGTAATATACTCTCCCTCTCAACCACCAAGTCTCTAACCTATGCCTTGCTCCTCAAGGCTTTGCATGCATCTTGTACCTCAAGTGCATATAGGTTCTTGGCTAGCACACCAATCTATTTCCACTTTCCCTCCGTCACGAAATTTTCTAGAAAATGAGCTGATTTTAAATCAGCGATATCTCCCTCATCCGAACTCCAATTCAGTCGATTTTTTTTTTTTTGGTATTTTTCTGTAAGGAATCCAAATCTGCTATTTATTTCTAAAAATTTTACACAAAAATTTTCAGATATGCCTGCAAACTCTCGTCCCAAAACTCAAAACTTTGAAATCTCCTCTTAGTATATTGTTCTTGCTTGATCACCTGTGCTCCGATACCATATAGAATTTTGTAGAATTTTTCCTACAAATCAGCTAGATTTGATACCATGTAGAATTTTTTCTACAAATCAGCTAACTCTGATACCATGTAGAAATTTCCCACCTGTAGATCAACTTGATAATGCAATGTACTAAAGCAAAACACTTGATCTACTTCTACAAACAATTTAGTGGAAACTTAATCAACCATGAGCAACATCATTAAGAACACATATAATTAATATGGAGAAATCAAAGACACATAACACAGAATATATCACTGGGGAAAGCACCAGCATAAAAGCCCAACATTGTATTATCAATCAAGTGGAAATCCTCTTCAACATACAAAAAGAATCAGCTCAATAACTATCTTGCTCTCTCTGTAATCAGAAGATCCTGATGATCTTCATTCAAAAGATGAAAATCATGGACTACCTAGGCCTCAATATATAGGCCACAAGTCCTCCAATCTCCTATAATAGATCCTTCTCCATGCAAGGAATACTTACTAGAAATAACCAAGCATCTGATAGTACATTGTCCCACATATAATCTCAACTGGGTCTTTGACAGAACTGACATGCAATAGTTATCCATGAGTGAATTCTCAGTTATCTAAAATAATGGTTGTCACATGCATGCAAGCATTAACAAACTATATTTTATTATTTTAACAACTTGTTAAAATAATCTAACTGGACTTGACTAGTTAGAACTAAGTCAACTAATTCTCTCATTACAGAACTCATACTTATTTCCTCAATCAGTGGAGGAAATTAAGGATAAATTCCTCAATCAATGGGACAACTCATGTGCATGCTCACAAAGACTTCAAATTCGAATTTCCTTAACTAATTAACTTCACTGAATTAATTAATTAATATTTCCAACTGCTGTTAAGACCAAAAATAATTTTACTTCCTATAGATAGACTAGGGACAGCTATAAATAGGAAGGGACCCAGAAATGCTATTTTTTAGAAGTTTCTATTTTTAGAAGTTTCACCTCTCACCCAATGTGGCCAATGACCTCACTGGCCAAACTTCTATTTTTAGACATGCTATTTTTAGGACATTCTAAATTTAGCATTTCTTGTTGCACACTTTTCAACACTCCCTCTCAACAAGAAAGGCTTTCTCTCGAACCCGATCCTGTAACTGTGGATTGTTCTGCATGCAACACATCTACCTAGTCCACTTTCTCCAACAACACTTGGAACAAAAACACTCCCAACTGACCACTCTGTTGGGCTAGGAACATACTCTAATGCTGAAGCTCTATCTGCGGCTGACAAGTGCTCCCTCTCTGACATCTGCACCACTGCAACATCTCCATGCATCTCGCACCATTGCACACCTCTCTGTGCCACCTAGCACTGTGCAAAACACTTGTGCCTCTCGCATTGCTGCAGCCTGCTAACTATGCGTTGTCTTGGGATTCCCTGCACTGTAGCTCTCTCTGCCGCTCCATCCGCATCTGTCTCTACCAATTTAGTCAGTTCCTGCTACTCCACATCGAGGCTCCCATAGCAAGGTCTCATCCAAGAGGTTGGGTACCTCAAGGATCCTGCCCCTCCTCCTTGGGACGATCACTCTATATTGCCCCACCTCCTACCTGGAAGTATGGCTGCATGTGATCCCTCAGCCCACTTGGCTCGAATTTTCCCCCTACTGGAGGTCTCTGCATGAGTCGATGTCTATACTCAATCTCCACTCAGCTTCCCATGTTGTGGCTGCTCCACAACTTCTTGAAGTTGCTGCACCAATCGTGGCTCCTCCGCAATTGTCTGAGACTTCTTCTGGCACTACATGTTGAGAGGTAATATACTCTCCCTCTCAATCACCAAGTCTCTAACCTATGCCTTGCTCCTCAAGGCTTTGCATGCATATTGTACCTCAAGTGCATACAGGTTCTTGGTTAGCACAACAATCTATTTCTACTTTCCCACCGTCATGAAATTTTCTAGAAAAGGAGCTGATTTTAAATCAACGATATCTCCCTCATCCGAACTCCAATTCAGCTGATTTTTTTTTTTGATTTTGGGTATTTTTTTACAAGGAATCCAAATATGTTATTTATTTTTGAAAATATTGTACATAAATTTTCAGATATTCTCTGCAAACTCTCAGTCCAAAATTCAAAACTTTGAAATCTCCTCTAAGTATACTGTTCTTGCTTGATCACCTATGCTATGATACCATGTAGAATTTTTCCTATAAATCAGCTAGATTTGATACCATGTAGAATTCTTTTTCTACAAATTAGCTAACTCTGATACCATGTAGAAATTTCCCACTTGTAGATAAACCTGGTAATGCAATGTACAAAAGCAAAACACTTGATCTACTTCTACAAACATTTTAGTGGAAGCTTAATCAACCATGAGCAACATCAATAAGAACACATATAACTGATATGGAGAAATCAAACACACATAACACAGAATATATCACTGGGGAAAGTACCAGCATAAAAGCCCAACACTGTATTATCAATCAAGTGGAAATCCTCTTCAACATACAAAAAGAATCAACTCAATAGCTATCCTGCTCTCTCTGTAATCAAAAAATCCTGATGATCTTCAATTAGAAGATGAAAATCATGGACTACCTAGGCCTCAATATATAGGCCACAAGTCCTCCAATCTCCTATAATAGATCCTTTTCCATGCAAGGAATACTTACTAGAAATATCCAAGCATCTGATAATACACTGTCCCACATCTTATCTCAACTGGGTCTCTGACAACACTGACATGCAACAGTTATCCCTGAGTGAATCCTCAGTTATCTAAAATAATAGTTGTCACATGCATGCAAGCATTAAGAAACTATATTTTATTATTTTAACAACTTGTTAAAATAATCTAACTTGACTTGACTAGTTAGAACTAAGTCAACTGATTCTCTCATTATATAACTCATACTTATTCCCTCAATCAGTGGAGGAAATTAAGGATAAATTCCTCAATCAATGGGACAACTCATGTGCATGCTCACAAAGACTTCAAATTTGGATTTCCTTAACTAATTAACTCAACTGAATTAATTAATTAATATTTCCAACTGCTGTTAAGACCAAAAATAATTTTACTTCCTATAGATAGATTAGGGACTGCTATAAATAGGAAGGGACCCAAAAATGCTATTTTTAGAACTTTCTATTTTTAGAAGTTTCACCTCTCACCCAATGTGGTCAATGACCTCACTGGCCAAACTTCTATTTTTAGACATGCTATTTTTAGCAAGTCTATTTTTAGCACATTCTAAATTTAGCATTTCTTGTTGCGCACTTTTCAACATAAACGATATAAATAGAGGGAAGATGGAGCTCCATTGGACACACACACTTGATGGATTATGGTCTAAAAAATCGTAGATATGGCAAAGAAGAAGTGGAGGGTCGAAGTTTGAAAGAAATTATATCTTCTTGAGCTAGAGTTTGTGGAAGATATGCCTTGGTACATCTCTTGTTGTTGGTGTCTTACTGATGAATTTGCTAGAAAGAAATAAGGCTTGACTTGGCATTTAGAGGTGGAAGTTTTTTGTGGTTATGGGTCTTAGATATCTCATGTGATCTAATCTATAAGAAGGGAATTTTATGGGTTTTCCCCTTGGAGGGGTTTTGCCCTGGCTTGGAGCCTATATCTTGTGTTCTTTTGTTTATGTGATCATGTTCATGTTATGGTAATTGTTTTGATGAAAGAATCAAAATAAATATTAATGGAGAAGTAAATTAAATTCACAAGCAATTACTATCGAAAGGAAAAATCTAAATTAAATTACATGCCTCAAGATTTTCCAACACCCCTCACACGAGATTCTAGAAAGTGCCTTTCAATGAAACACATTTTTTTTAATATATTAATTTTGTTGCTCAATCTTATCATTTTCCAATGTCATAAGCTTTAAAACTAGAATGAATGTTTTCAAAATAAGGACCAATGCTAATGACTTCCAAAGTGAAATTGATTGCTTAGGTGACCCAAAAACACCATTGGATAGAGAATTTATAAACTTTGTTAATAAATAAGGCCGCATAGCTAGCATTCCTGCTGCTTGGTTTAAATATAGTTAAATTAAAGTAAAAACATTGGTTCCAAAACAACCGCATTATATAAAAATTCTATTCTCCAACTCAAGCATGCAATTACTCTTGCATTGAATATAATTAATTTGCATTTACATTTGAAGTATATTAGTTAGCCCACCTAAAAATTTGGCTTTTGTGCAAATTATAGGAACATTTTTTCACATTTTTTTAAACAATATGGTTAATCATGTTAATAAAATAATTGTGGAACTAAATAAAACAACATTAAAAAATGATACAATTTGTTTTGTTTTGTTTTTTTTTTTTGTTAATATGGTAATGCTTAGTATTCAATATATCGGAATTGATTTAAATTGTTTTAGTTGTTTTAATTATATATTTATTAATTTTTATTATGATTATATTAATTTTAATAATATGTAGTTAAAAAATAAAATGATTAAATTATGAAACTTAATCAATCATTTCAATTATAAGAATTGAAAATTTATTATGGAAATTCTTAAGTTATAAATAAACTTTATTACAATATTATGATTTATCAATATCACATGCAGAAAACTATAATAAAACGTATTCCTATCTTATTCATAATATCAAAAAAATTTGAAATTCATATTCTAATGTAAAAACTTTAAACAACACTTTAGTTAAATGCCTATTTCTTAAGGACAACAAATCTCTAGTTTGGTGAAAGGAGGTGGAAAGGCACATCCTTGAACATAATTATTATAAAAAAGAGAGAAAAAACCTAGAAAGTTAGTTTTTACTTTGTTCTCATGCTTTAATTTTAAGTCAAACTTGAAATTAATTTAAAGTCAACGATATCCTGTGGCAGGATAATAATAAGTAATGTGGGTAAGACATTATTGCAATCAATAATATGTATCATATGGCACTATATTTCACACTAACTGCAGTGGATATCCTAGATCGTCCAAATAGCCCAGAGTATATTTTGAAGTGACTTCAAAAGCTAACATTTACTAGCATTTACTGCAATTTATATATATATAATATATATATATATATATTATATATATATTTATATATATATATATATATATATGTATATATTATATTCGGCATGAATTGCAATAGATATAGCAAATCTCCTAGAGCATATTTGAAGTGACTTCAAATAGCTAGCTCGCATATAATAATAGTCATATGATCATTATGTCAAGAGTTTAAGAAGTGTTTTTGGTGTTGGGAATAATATATTTTGAGGTTTGTCCACTCGATAGATAATAAAAAAGTTTCAACATAATTTAATTTAGGGAGAAAAAATGAAATTGACAGTATAGTTTAATTATATATCATTGTTTCCCGGATGCGGGGATTAATAGCGTTGGTATAACGCAACTCATCTGCGCTGGCAAGTGGCATGGCCACATGGCCACCCACGTTGCAACCAAGATGCCCACCACCACAATTAATGGCGTTTTAACGCTGTCTGAAAGCGGAAAAAATTTAATGCTAAGTGAAGGCCGAGGATACCTCACTTTGATCCATAAGATGGAGAATTCGGATCGCCTTCCCCCCATTCTGCCTCCTCTGGGCTGTAACTGCCTCCTCGTTGTTGCAGAGCTGAGCTCTCGAACGACTACGGGGAGAAGGTGCCAGATCCTTTGTTGCATTGAAATAGTCGAAGGTGCCCACTTCTCGCACAACCTGTTCTGCTATTTCAGAGCTGCTGCTTCGGCCCTGAATTCTGCTTCTGGTAATCAAATTCCCCACTCTCCTGCCTCCATGGGCCATTCCATCCCTCCTCCTGCTTCTCCAAGCACCCGTTGAACCAATACTTACCAGGCAAATATGCCTCGTTTGTGGCACAGGATGAGATGTAGAAGGGATAGCAGCAGAGGCAGAGCCACTCGCCCTCCCTCGCTGTCCCTCTCTAACTCTACTCTTGCAGTTTCCTCCTCACCCTCGTTTGTTGTTCACCGCAATGGCTGGGGGCATACCCAGATGGCCGGCTATTAGCGTGATGAGGAAGCCCAACAACCTTTTGATGACTCTGTCCCAACGATGAATCCCTGCCATTCTGCCCAGTTCCAGTTTCAGTGCACTTTGGAGCACCCGTGTATTATTGCTACCATTTCTATTACCTTCAAAGAGGAGCCACAGAGCACTGTCGTCCTGGCACGCATCATTCAGAACAGGATCGACACCAGCAGGCGAAAAACTCATGGTAGCAACTCGGGGACTCGCAAAACTCATGGTGAAGCTCTGAACCGGACGAATGCAACTTAGGTACACAACACTCTAGGCGTCAATGCGAAGATGGAAGCCACGACGAGCACTCCAGGCGGCAATGTGAAGATGGAAGCCACGATGAGCGGACAACAACAAGACGAAGAAGATATGGATGCCTACAGGTGTCTCATTGTGGAGGAACCTCTGCCACCTGCTGACACCTAGCAGGCCAAGGTCTCTTTTCAGGTTTTTTAGTCACTCGGTCACCATCTTAGGGGTACTTTTTGAAGTTTTTTTTGTTGTAATTGCTATCAATTGGGGTCAATTTTGTTTGTTTGGTTCAAAAACTCTTCTACAAGGTTATTACGGGTTGGTTCCCCTACGTGGGCAGCTCTTATAGGGAATTTTGGACTGGTTTCCCTTTGAGGGCAGTGTTTTTTCAATTATTGTCTGTTAAAACATGGTAAAATTTGAGACAAGTCTTGCTGAGGCCAGTGCTTCAATGTATTATTATTTTTTTGTTCTATTTATAGATTTATTCTTAAAAAAAAAAAAATAAAAAATAAATAAATAAAAAATTAATATCATTGTTTAATTAAATTAATGTTTTTTTAATTAATTTTTATATCATTTGTTTCCAAGGATATTTTTACATTATTATTATTATTTATTAAAATTTAATATTTAATTTAAACATCACATTTATTTCTAGCCGGTAATGTATAACGCGTTTTGCATTGATTGGTTATTAATTTATTTTTGAAAAAAATGAAATTATATGATTATTTAATAATATTTAAATTGATTTTTCTCTGAACTAATTGGTTCTTTCGCATCTTATTTCTTCATGATGATTTCTTGTGGCTTCTGTTGCGATGGTACCACTACCGTGGTATTGTTATTTGATATCTGATGTATCATATATTTTTACAATATATTAGATCCGTGTCTCCAATCCTTCCTTCATACTAGCTTTGCTATGAAGAATTGAAATGACTCTATATTTGTGTTTCAGTGATTTGAATTCATAAGATACTCGTAAAATTAGGTTATTGTTGTCAAAACGAATCCCCTCGTGAATTCTTAATTGCTGCTGTATATAATGCCATTCGATCCATATGAAGATTTGTTTTTATACCATATCAAATAAGAATCTGGTCATTTCTTTATTTCGTCATGATGATTAACCACGGAACTATGTACATTACCACCGCGAAGATTGTTGGAGGGTCCGATTTGATCCAATTTATGAGAGGAGCATTCATTGTTGTCACTACAAATTTTGTACATTTAGCTGGAGGATTTGGTTCATATTTAGTGGGGTCAATATACTGAAATCATTGTCAAATAAAAGCATGACCAATAGAATGTGAGAAAAAATAAAACAAGATATATATATATTTTAAATATTTTTGGTTTTGCAATTTTAGTCAAAAGCTCACTAATTCGATAGTCAACAACTTACTGAATGCTTAATACGCCTAATATTTCCCAGTGGCTGGATAATAAGGCTAGGATTAGCATCATTTTCTTTTACCATGCCCTGCCCTTGATAACATACAACATACTTAGTTAATTTCACCGCTTATTTAGTTTTGAGAACTTCATTGCTTACATGAACAACAATGACCCTAATACCTAAAACACTGTAATTCTAGATAATATTTAGTCTAATTCTCGTTCTGTCTTAATAAACCTTCTTGGCCTTAAGAAATTATAAACATGCCTTAAGCGATGATAAAATTCATCATCATTATCATCTTTAGTATTTTATATTTTATACATGTCTATTTCTTTAAATTTTGTTTAATGTATAAAATTGCACATGATTTTTGAGTTTTTCTTGAGTTGTCATTATCTTAGATTACTTACCAAGCCACTTGTATTTCTTCCATACCTTGTTTCACTAAGAGGCACATCTCTTCCTTTTTAACAATAATTGTATTGATTCTACCAACAAAATTTATGCCCTAGGCACCGCAAATTACATCCAAAATTGGAAGTGTTGTTTCTATCTAAATTGTTCACGAAAAGTTTGATGTTGTCTACTCTTATATACCAAGTTCCTCTTACATGCATCCATAATATTTTATGTGTATACTATCTATAATAGATTCCAAGGATTTTACAT
This sequence comes from Pinus taeda, assembly GCA_000404065.3. Classification (NCBI taxonomy): domain Eukaryota; kingdom Viridiplantae; phylum Streptophyta; class Pinopsida; order Pinales; family Pinaceae; genus Pinus; species Pinus taeda. The sequence goes on along the minus strand of APFE030383052.1, from coordinate 131,178 downwards.
CATTTGGCTATCACTATCAAAATTGAAATCTAAAGAATAAAATTAATCATTTAAAACAATGATATATTCCAATGATGCTACATGGTTCAAGTCTAGAACCACATGTGCCACTATTTGTTGTATATTAGCTCAAGAAGATATGAACTGGGCTCCTTGTCCTCCTCCTTATTATGCAGCTTGAGCTAAGGCTAGTTGGCAATTATAGTCGAGAAAGACCTCAAGCAAACCATGAATTTGAAACTGGTTTGACACTATCTCAAACTTTTCATCCATCCAAGTCGACAAACTGTCTATTTTGACATTAACCAAAGTAAATTCCATTGTGCCAAAGGATTCATTCAATTCAATCAAATTGTTAGAGGGATATCTTTCCTTCACTTGGATGCCATCCTTTATTGTTGTTAAGACCCCGAGAAAAAGATTGTTTGTTGGTGAAAAGCATACATGATTTGAAATAGAGCAAAGCACAAAATATAGATCTTAATTAGTGGAGGAGATATGGAGGTTGGGAGGTGAATTATTCTTTCCATGAATTTTAAGCGAAGGGCATTGAACATTGAACTTAGTAGGAATAACCAACACCATAATTACCCTCCCATGTAATGAGTGAGCACGATCCCCTTTAACCATCAATATAAATTGTGGTCGCTATCCTTTAGCACTACAGGAATGGTGGCTTGACGTCGAAACCATGGAGAAAACCCTTCTTACAAAACAAGCATGAACAATCACCTGAATTCTCATTCATAGACAAAGAGGAGTGTCCTATTGTGTGAGGGTCGATTGTGTAAGAGCTGAGTGATATTTGAGGTGGTTTGTATAGACATCGCATCTGTATTTAAAGGAACATTGGGTGCTATTGTACTTCGAATTGCATGGGAGTGAATATAATGAAGGCATGATTTTAATTTTAAACATAAAACTAATTTAGGGGATTGTGGCCTCTTCCAAAGTTCCATTCACTATCGAGGTTATAGGGGCTAAGAGAACTATATTCTTAGCAATGAGTTTACTAGAGAGTTGAGATCTTTAAGTACATGATTAGCCTTAATATTTTGAATGTGTTGTAGAAACTACAACAACCGCTCTCATTTTCCTAAATACCACTTCTATCTAGAGAAAATGAGAGTCTCCCCTTCTAAAGAGACTCATCATACACCCTATAAGCTTGGTTAGCTTGTCCTCAACTCATGTCACCTTTTTTCTGGTCCTGCCACCCCTTGAGATAAGTTTTAAGCATGACTTTCAGATGATGGTCAACGTAGTGATACAAGGGATAGATGTTTACTAGCCCAATGATACAGGTCTATATTTTTGCTCAGTATAGTGATGTTGTTTTAGGAACCTAGTTAGCCCAACGATACAAGGCCCTAGCAACTAAATTTTCTTAGTGAAATGACACCCAATGAAGAGAATTTAACGTAGTTCTAGACTTTTAAAAATTATTTTTCAAACCCCATATCACCATAATGATGACTTAACCAGTGATATGGCTTTATGTTCTTCATCAATATGGTGATATCACACTCAAGAGATAACCAAATATAGACTTTTTCTCCCTATACTTGTTTTTTCAAGCCTTGTATTGTCCCACTAAGGACTTGTACAATGATACGACTTAGCAAAGGGCCTCAACTTAACTTACTAATCTATAATAACTCCTTTTTAAAACTTTGTATCACCCTAATCACCACTTTTCTAGACTTGACCAATGATACATTGTCATATCTTGGCTTTACAATCATTACATAGCATATTTCTCTCATTATGTCACACCGATGATGGACAAGCCAATGATATAACACCCCCATTTTGCTCAGTTCAACAATATGTTCACAAATTTCATATTTTAACTTATCTTGCAAATCCTTGGCCTTAGCGTATCACTCCTTTGTTGACCAATCCATTACCATATCACCCCACTTGGAATTATCCCAATGAATATTCCCCCAATGAGCCCTATCCCAATGATATAGCAATCTCTTTATACTCTTATTCCATGACATACTAAGCCTTAGACTTTTCCATTGTATTGTTGGCTTAGTAATTAATGGAATTAAAGTGAAAAATTAATTTATTAAAAGGAATTAATGCACCCAATCTCAAGAAAAATCTTTAAAAGGACACCATATTTCCCTCTTTCCTCACATTGTTCATTGCTTTCACTATCTCATGACATTGAAAATGTTGTTGCACATAGTGTTGTCATTGATGACTACAAGATGTCATTGATTTCAAAGGGAATGTGTGTATAGCAGTAGCAGGACCATCCTTGATTATCAAGGAAACAACACTTCTTTTAGTGAAGCAATATGACAAATTGACCTTTCTTAAGGTCTCCTTACTTGAGAATATGGGTGCTTGAAGTTATCTGAGCCTTTGAAAAAATTAAGATGCTCAAAAGATCCTACAAACAACATGGTTGCATAATGCTTGTCAATACCTTTCCAATGGTATATTCTACGTAGAAAAACTCTTCCTGGATGAGAAGTTATAGCCTGTTAAAAATCAATATTAGTTGGGGAAAAATTAAAAGGCCAACTATAGGGTAAAACCCAAAATATAAATAGCTTAAATGTCATGTAAGTTTGGAGTGGATCCACCATTGAATCAACATATCAATGGACTTGGATACAGGAAGTAGTGCATTGGTTAAAAATTCTACACAACATGTAAATCTAGAGTTGATCAACGATGTTCCCAACAAGTCAATGACCAGATGAGGATAAATATGCATGAAGGTTAACCACCCAACCGCATAAGAAAACATGGCACGATTTCATTAGGAAATGACATGGATTATGATAATGTCAACATGAGGAGGTGGATCCACTGGAGGCTGCCATGTGGCAAGCAAAAATGGAATTTTGGCGATCCAATAAGCACAAATATAGACGACATGTGGCTCACTCAAGGAAAGCCACGTGGTAGGAGTGATTTCATTGATGATGTTAGCATATGGACGCCAAATGACCCCTGAACCTTGGTTGCATTATCTCGTTCACATGGCGTTAAAAAAGGAGGTGTTGGACTTTGGGTTCCACCCCTGGTCACATAAACGGTTATGTCTTAAAGGTCACATGGACCATGGCATAGAGTTTAACAACCAAATTAATGGTAGAATTGTTGGCCCAAGGTCGGCTTTATCCAAGCCCTAGGACCACACAAATAAGATAAATATTAATTCCATTTCATTGTTTGAGATATATGAACAAGCAATCGCAAGTGAAAGAAAACTAATTTTGTCAAGGAGTTTAACAAATGACTGGTTCTAAGTTTGTTGAGTAGTTGTCTTTGTGATCTGGATTACCCTATTTGATGCAATTATCTATTGTGTGGTTCAAATATGAATCATTAAATATTTTTCATTTGAATCCAATTGCAAGCAAAGTGTAAACTTGGTTACATGTAGGAAGTTTAATAACATTCTATGGTTAAAACTCTACGATCTAGTTACAAAACCCAATCTAATGTTCTAGAGATGAGTTTAGTTTGATGTGGTCCCATCCGGAGCCTGTTCTGCAATCCAGTCCAACCTTCAGGGAATGAGTGTTTCCAATGAAGCATGAAAAGTTACGTGGTGGTTTAGATTGGTGTGTTCCAAGATTATGACATGGCCTGTACTTGATGCATACGTTGAACATGTCGGATTGACATGCTACACCATGGATTGATATGCCAAAGTTGTTGTTGTGAATGTCACTATGTATTTGACACAAGCCGAGTTCGGGAACGATGCTTATATAACCATGACATATTTAACTTTCAGCTTTCTCGCGTTATGGTTGGAATTTGAGTATAACAACATGGTGACCATTGTAACCTAACAGGATGAGGATACTTGTTGAAATTAGGTGATATGATTGGAATCTAAATACAATATGATGATAATAGAACTCTATTGGTTGAGGAGACTTGTGGCTTGACTGGAATGAAAATATAATACAGTGGTTCGTGAAATTACGACCTAACTGGATGAGGAGTCTCATTCAAACCTATTGTGATTATGGTTACAATTCAAAGGTTGAGCCATGAACAACCACTAGTTCGAGTACTACTCTTATGTCGAAGTGACATAAAAAAATCATTTTCAGATCATCGTATCGCAAGTAACATTGCATAGCAAAATCAATAGGAGTTGTGTATTGATCGTCCGAAGTCACAGGTTCAAACCTCGACAATGGTTAGGTTGAATTTAATCTTTTTATTCATTCATTCATTATGTCAAATAAATAAGCAGCTGATGGTGTGTCTTTTCGAGCATTAGCGCCAAAAAGTGCCAATTTGTACAATGCACTCAGAAAGGGGAAAATTGTCAACCATTCAAATTTATATATATTATTGTGCTTTTTATGGGTTTGTGGAGGTATTACTTGTCCATATTGAGATCCAGAATAAGCTGGAAATTAGGGTTCAGAGATGAATGCAACTATAAGGTTTTGGCAGTAATTCAAATCATATTTGATGTCGATAATTTCTTTTGTGTGTTTGGTAAATCTATGAGCATGTTGTAGGTGTTTTGGATACATGAAGTAAACACGTGCTGAAGAAGTGGTCAAGCAACCAGATTTTAGTAATGGCTGGAGCAGAGTTTTGGGACATCAACATGACAACCAACAAAAGAGATTGACGTGAATTTTGTGACAATAATTATAGTTGATGATTGCAGGTTGTATGGTAGTACAATGGTTTCAGGTTGAGTTGAAGAGACAATGATTGGTATAGTGGCAGGGTGTGCAGGCTGAGTTTGCAATTTGTAATCGATTACTTATATGCAGATTCAGTGATATATTATGATTGTGGATTTATTTTGAAAATGTGATGAAATAGTGATCCACAAGGAAAGCAATCAGGTTTGAGCTCGATCATTGCTGAGGTTGGAGCCTAAAGCGAGTTGTAGCCTACTCATTATTGAGGTTGGAGGGTCAATCAAGTTAGAGCCTAGAGTAGTTTGGAGCCTATTCAATCTCGAGGTTGGATCCTCAATCAGGTTGTAGTCTGCAATGAATAGTTGCTTACATATTTGAGGTCAGGGCCTTAGTCAGGTTGTAGCTTACCACAAGTGGCAGCTTGCATATTTTTGGGGGTAGTTGAATCCCACAGATTGGGGCTTACAAAGTGATGTAAAAGAATTAACGATCGAGCAAAAGAAGAGTTAGTGGTATTCTCCCATTTAGGTTTCCACCTAAAAAAATGTGTCTCCTTGTGATATGATTCTTTCTTTTGTTGTTGTTTTTTTTACGTTTCTTATGTGATGATGCATTTTCATAACTAATGATATGATGTTTATAATCACTGTTAAATGAATGAATAGTTAATTAAGATTGTTACATTGTGAAATTGACCTCACACTAGTTCACCCTCCTCTCAGTGTGACTTATTGGTGAACAAGTGGTATCAGAGCAGGTACCTTTATGAACAACTAACTATTGGAAGGTCAAATATTGAGAAGAAATTACCACTACTAGAGCAGTAGGGAAACCTCCTGTGTTTGATGGAACTAATTATGCATATTGGAAGACGAGGATGGAGACATATCTTATCTCTTTGGGAGCAGAAGTTTGGGAAATTGTGAACACCAAATATATTTTATCTAATGCTCTACCGATAGATGCAATAGAGAAGGTTGTTTACACATATAATGCACAAGCTAAGCATGCTATTGTAACAACCCCTGGTTGATTTTCTGTGTAAATAAAATAAGACCAAGGTCATGGGACATGTATTCCAAGGTGAATGTTGGGAAAACAATTTAGTAGGTATCACTTATGGATTAATAGTGGCTATGGAAATTGGCAAAGGAAAAGAGGCAATAATTGTCATTTAATTACAAAAATAAAGGAAAATAGGAGAAAAGGAAGGTGAAGAGACACAAATTTCCATACAAAGGAAATTATAGGAAAAATGAAGAAAAATGAAGAAAAAAGAGACATCAATAATAAAAAGGAATTAAAGAAAAAATGAATAGCTTTTATCAGTTTATCTTTTGACAGTTTTGTGGTGGAGCTCTCTTTTCATTCTCTCATACTCTTGAACACTTAGAGCATTCTTGGAGCACTCTAGCATTTACTTGGATTTGGAGAAAGACGGAAAAGGAAAGCAAGGGAGCGCAACGAGACTATGGGATCAACAGTTACAACTGGATTTATTTATAGGTAATAGGTTGCATTCCTGATTGGTTTTTGTATGCATAGTATATGCATGTGATTATTTGGTTATGTGTTGTCATTGGCATGGAGATTTGCTTGGATTGACAATGGTTTCAACCTTGCCTTGCCATTTCCTGGATAGCCATGGTTTTGTGGGGTTTCCCACTTGTTTTTTTTGATAAGTGCTCAGGCTCCCTATGGTTGTGGATTGGAATAAATGCTCTTGAAGCCCTTGAACAACTTGGGTTGAGTTACTAGTTCCTAGAGCCACAGGTTGGGACAAATGCTTTGGAGCCTTGTGGGTTGATTTACTAGCCCCTAGAACCACGGTTAGAATAAACACTCTGGAACCCTGGATAGTTGTGGGTTAAGTTACTAGTTCCTGGAGCCTTGTACAACATGGGTAGAGATTGATCTGGTTGAGGGTAGTGATTTCTGGATCGCATAGGTGAGATCAGTATGATTGAGGGTTGAGGTGGTTTGGACTTTTGGAAGCCCTGGTTGGTTTGTTTTTGGTTTAACCCATGATATCCCACATTCATGCTTGGAATATGGCCCAGGGATGATTGGATGAAAGAGATATTTTGTTCAACCCAATATATGATCGGGTCATACGTGGAAGTTCTTGACTTGGTTGGCCTTTTCATATGTGCATATGAGATATTTCCTATTGTGATCAATGAGCATTTGTAGTGATTATGTTGGTGATTTTATGGTTGATTTTCCATGGTTTCCATTATGGTTATATGATGTATTTCATAGATGGATCCTGACATGTTTTGATAAGTTATTGAATGGTTATTGAATGCATGGACTAAGAAGTTTTGTTACAGCTAGTTAGAGAGGTCTTGGAGCCTTCTTGGTGATTCTAAAAGGAAATTCAGAAGTTTATGATTAGATATGCATTCATGACATGTAACCTTCATGTTTACCACTTGTTTAACGGAATGCGTATCATGGATTAGACATGTCTAGGCCAAGTTCTTGCTTGAGTTTTGATTTATTAGCATTGTCATTGCCTTTGATTGCATTATGAAAAGTTATAGGCAGTTATGGGTAGTGGTATGGAGGCTAGCCTAAAAAAGTGGCTAAGATCTCAAAACCACTAGCATTAAACTCAGTAATTTTGGTCATAACCACATGGAGGTAGGCCTATGCGTGCAGTTGGGACCTCATAACTACACTAATGTTGTGTTATACGCATGGCTGGGGAGTTTCCCTAGTGAAACAAAGTTCCAACTCAGGGATTGACCACTTGGGGTTGTTTATAACCTCTTGAGTGGTATGTGGTGTTTGAAGGATGTTAGTTTGCCTTCTGTTTGTTGGCCCCACTTCCATAACAGGAACTTGGATGTCGGGTCATATCATAGTGACACTCGTCTCATGTTTACCTTGGCGAGCTGGTAAAAGTGGGTAAATGTGGCGTGGCAATGTTACAACTATCTTAACTAGTTTGGAAGAATCTTAATTCGTTAAATTAATGCAATGCAAGTCAACTCACAAGGTATGGAATAAGCTTCAAACTTATTATGAAGGGGACAAAAGATAAAATATTTCTTTTTATTTAAACTTTGGTAATGAAGGTCATTTAACTTCCTTGTGTCCATATCCTACCATAGTTGATGATGATGACTTTCAAATGAGTGAAGTAATAATAGGAGAATTTGAAACAAAAGTAGATCATGAGTATGAAGGTTTGAGAAGAAAAATCACTCAATTAGAAGAACAACTTCAAGAAAGAGTTGATTTACAGAAAAGTAGGATCATGACATTGTTGCTTAAAAGGCCCAATTGCAGGAAGCAAAAATATGAAATGAAGGTTGGCAAAACGAGTTGAAAGAAAAAGAATACCATTGTGAAATCATAGGAAAGGAAAATATCTCTTTGAGAAAAGAACTCATGAATGAGAGAAAAAGGAAACAAGAAATCAAGGACCACGATGTGGAATTCTTAAAAGAACAATTGGAAGAATCTAAAAAGTTAAAGGTGTCTTGATAAATCAACTAGAAGAGAAGAAGCAAGATTCTGAAGAAAAGAAGAACAAGCCTGTTGAAGCTGAAAAAGAATTTGTTTGCCTAAAGGTTGGGATAGAAGAGGAAAGGAAAAGAGAAGAAAGTCTAACAAGTCATCTTAAAGAAAAATATAAGGACCTTATTAATATTAAAGGGGAAATCATCTTCATGAAAACCAAATGTAAAGAAGTTGTTTCATTGAGGGTTTACATTAACAGGCTCAATAAAAAATTAAATAGTGTGCAGGTTTTCGATAACATTCTTCATTTTCAAATATCTCCAAGTGATAAAATAGGTCTTGGCTATACAACCAAGTCTTCTTGCAAACAAGACGCAAGAGATGAAATTGAAGAAAATCTTGAAGACAAAAATCAAGGCCAAACTACAAAGTTTTATATTGCATATTGTTGCACCCAGATGCCCCATTAAGAAGAAGAAAGCAAGGTAATGAAGAATCATCCTCCAAGATAGAATGAATTCAAAATATCATCAAGAGAATATTTCCCATCCAAGTATAAAAGTACATTTTTTGGTTATTTCTTTCCATGTACTAATTTGGGCCACAATGCTAGGGATTGCATAACCTATGAGAGAAATGTTATCATTTTTCCAGAACAAGTTTACAGACAGATTGGATACATATGCTTTCAAGGGAAAAGGTATGCATCAATTTCTCCTCCATTCAATAATTATGAAATATGTTTTAAAATGTCACAATCTGGGTCACATTACACGAAAATGCAGCATAAGGTTCCCTAAGCAAAACCAGGAAAGGAGAAAGACCTATTAGGTAAAGAGAAAGGCACGCCAAGGTTTGGAGGAGAAAAAAATGCGAGCTTGAAGTTGAATATGCCCTGGGTGATCAAGGCATCGACATGAGTTTTTTATTAGCTTGGGTGTCCTAAGGTAGAACCTATGATTGCTCCTCTTAAAGTTTTGCCTAGTAGAGAAGGTTTATGTTTGAAGATTGTTATGACTTGCATGATTTGATTGCAACAATAACAAGCATGGGTGATGTAAAAGGAAGAAGGTATGGAGGAGAAAAGTAGACAATTTCTAGGGAAGTCGAATGTTGCATCATAGTGATAAGAGTAAATGATTGATGGTGAATATAAATGCAGGAATGACCAAGCTCAAAGGATACATCATCAATCAAGCAGGAATATTGACAAAGGAAGAATATCATGCACGTATTGATACAATTATCGACACTTATTGAGCAGGCCAATTGAAAGAGAGAAAGGAGGAAGGAGATATTCTTTCAATTAGATAGGGGGAGACTTCATCACATCTAAAAGAGACTTTAGATCTACAAAATAATTCAGGGGCAACTAAAGCAGGCATATGACATGTACTTATAACACATGATATCGGGTGGAGTACATGTATAGTACAAAAACAATGGAAAACATAAAAGTAGCATGGTTTCAGTGGGAGAACAAGGAGAGTCACAAGTAAGCAACAAAATCATGGTCTTAGGGGGAGACTATATGTTAGCAATAAAGGAGCATGGTTCATGACAAATCCACAAGATCATCCATGAATAGGTACTCGTACAAGATCATTAGCATGGCAACTTTCTACATATAGATGTAACCCTTTTCTATTGATGTCAAAGGGGGAGAGATTGTGGACATTGATCCTAGTAGGAGAGATTGCAAATTATTGGCATTGTAGCAGGGAGAGATTGCAACACTTCACTTGGAGCCTCTTGATTTACTTTGACATCCAATGACCAACAATGTTTAGGGGTGTTTCCATCAATGACAAAGGGGGATATTATTGCACATAGTGTTTTAAGTTATGAAAACAATATGTCATTGATATCAAAGGGGATGTGTGGACAACAACAGCAGGGCCATCCTTGATGATCAAAGAAGAAACATATCTTTTATTGATGCTAGTATGACAACTTGACCTTATGCAAGGTCTCTTTACATGAGGATATGGGCGTGTTTTTTTTGTTTTTTTGTTTTTTGTTCTTTGTTCTTTGTTCTTTGTTTTTTGTTCTTTGTTTTTTTGTTTTTTGTTTTTTGTTTTTGTTTTTGTTTTTGTTTTTTTGTTTGTTTTTTTGTTTTGTTTTGTTTTGTTTTTTTGTTTTTTTGTTTTTGTTTTTGTTTTTTGTTTTTTTGTTTTGTTTTTTTTTGTTTTTGTTTTTGTTTTTTTGTTTTGTTTTGTTTTGTTTTTTTGTTTTTTTGTTTTTTGCTTTGTTTTGTTTTTTTGTTTTTTTGTTTTTGTTTTTTTGTTTTTTTGTTTTTTGTTTTTTGTTTTTTTGTTTTTTGTTTTTTTGTTTTTTTGTTTTTTTGTTTTTGTTTTGTTTTTTTTTTTTTTTTTTTTTTTTTTTTGTTTTGTTTTGTTTTTTTTTGTTTTGTTTTGTTTTGTTTTGTTTGTTTTTTTTTTTTTTTTTTTTTTTTTTTTTTTTTTTTTTAAAACAAAGTTTAGATGCTTAAAAGATCTTACAAATAACATGGTTGCATAGTGCTCATCAATACCTTTCCAACAATATATTATGTTCAGAAAAACTCCTCTCGAATGAGAAGTTATGGCCTGTTGAAAATCAATATTAGTTGGGGAAAAATTAAAAGACTAAAGTATAGGGTAAAACCCAAAATATTAATTCGTTAAATGTCATGCAAGTTTGGAGTGGATCCACCATTGACTTAACACATCAATGCCCACAGACACAAGAACAAGCGCACTGGTTAACAGTGCTAAACAACATGCAAGTCTAGAGTCGATCAACAATGTTGCTAACCAATCAATGGCTAGATGATATAAAGATGCACGAAGGTTAACCACCGAACTGCATGGTGACACGTAGCACGATTTCATTGGGAAATGACATGTATTATGTTGATGTCATCATGTTGAGGTGGAGCTACTGGAGGCTTCCACATGGAAAGCATAAATGACAGTTTTCAGTGGTACAATAAGCATGGATGTGGATGACACATGGCTTATTAAGAGTGTGCCATGTGGAAGGTGTGGAATCATTGATGAAATCAACATATGGACACCTAATGACCCCTAGAAGTCGGTTGCATTGGATCATTCATATGTCATTAAAAAAAGGATGTGTTTGACTTTGCGTTCCGCCCTTGTTCACATAAATGGTTATGTCTCAAGGTCACATTAACCATGCCACAAAGTTTAACACTCAAATTAATCATAGAACCATTGGCCCAAGGTCGAATTTTTACAATCCTAGGGACCACACAAATAAATAAATATGGAGGAAATTCCAGTGTCTCAGATACATGAATAAGCACTCATAAGTGAAAGAAAACTCGTTTTGTCGAGGAGTATAACAAATAATTGGTTTTGAGTTTGTTGAGTAGTTGTCTCTGTGATCAGGATTGCTTTGTTCGATGTAGCTACCTATTGTGTGGTTAAAATCTAAATTGTTGCAGATTTTTCATTTGAATCCAATTGCAAGTAAAGTGTATGCTTGGTTACATGCAAGAAGTTGAATAACATTCTCTGGTTGAAACTCTACGATCTAGTCACAAAACCTAGTCTAAAGTCTTGCGAAGGAGTGTAGTTTGATTTGGTCTCCTCTGAAGCCTATTTTGCAGTCAAGTCCATTCTATGGTAGATGAGTCTCACCACTGAAAGCATGAAAAGTTATGTGGTGGTTGAGATTGGTGTGTTTCGATCTTATGACATGGTCTATACTCGATGCATACATTGAACATTGATCTTATGACATGGTGTTCCTATTTTATTTTGATATGCTAGAGTTTCAAATGAGAGGTTGAGGAATATCATTGATAATTCCCTGGTCCTCTGGGTGGTGGAGTGAGTTGTAAGGCGTAAGGTAGTAGGGGGTGGTTTTAAGTTGGAATATGGACTATGTTTCAAGCTCTCAGACTGATGGTTGGGTTGCACAAGGTGGCTTTTAGCTACGAGGTCTTTGATTGTCTAGACCATGGTTGCATGCCCCTGTGGTAAACCGATAAAATTTTTCTCTGGGCCTTATGCATTAATTCCCTTGGTGTCAGTTTGTGCCTGGTTCGCTGTAGGATTTGGTAGAAGGTATGTAATGTTTCCTGTTGATGATTTGTTGCTTTTAAGCCTTGGGGATTTGTTTCACTTTCAAGGTTTTGTTTCCTCCTGAATTGGGCTTTGGAATCTCCCTCTTGGTGACTTTTTTGGTGGGCTAGTTTGCCAAAGTCCAACTTTCTATTGTCTATATTTGAACCTGTGTGGAAATATCTGGGGTTTATTTTATCTTTGGTATGCGATGTTCCTGATGGAATTTGTCTATCCCTATTTGTTTACTTTGTTATTCACTCCTGAGGGTTCAACCTCTATTTGGGGTTGTGGAAGTTAGTGGGCTTATTTTTTTTGGTTCTGTATTGCTTTAGTGTTCAATGTTGGCTTCATGCTACATTAGAGGATGTGAGGGTGCCACGAGGCTGGTGGCCAAGGATATCATAGCTAGTCACGGATCCATTCCCATGCTCAGGAGGTGGTAACTACTTATTATTCAACTACCTCCTTGAGTACTTGAGGGGATATTCAAAGGATTAATAATCATGTTTTGAGGAGCGACAAGCTTACTTAGATTTAGAGCTTTTCGAGGGGGTTTGTCGTTGGCTTCCCGACCCTTGGCACACTAGGGAAAGAAGGAACCAATACATGCATTCTAGAACTCTCCACTGATAGTTAAACACCTCGTTAGGAAGAGTTTTAATGGAAAAACATGAGGACAATAATGTGATCATTTCTTTCCTAAATGATTTTTAGATGAATGAGTGGAAGCAACAAGCATCCCTCAACAGTTTGGAAGCTCACTTAGCTCACATGGAAATTCATGTCCAATGTGAGTTTAACTTGTAGTGCCACCTGGCTTGATTGTAAAGGAGTCAGCTTCTGTGACATCATTGGACAATTGAATTGGCTTCCATGTTCTGGTTTTCTATTAGTTGTGTTCTTTTGGGTTTTATGTTATATGTGTTGTTCCTTGTTTCAAGTAGATACTTTGTGTTTTCACATACTAGCCAATAAATCTGGTTTCTTGTGTGGCAGAGCGAGGCTGGTATGTATTGGTTATTAGTGATATATATATTCCGAGGAAATATCTAGGCAGATCTAACCGAAGGGATCTCATCAAATCAACTTATTAGCAAAGCCTAACCCCGAGGACGTTGAGGAGAATTGATCCCATGACCTCCCATTGATATTTAAATAAATAGTTAACATGGATATTCAAATAGTTATTTAAGCTCTGCCGTGAAACAATTTTAAAAAGTTTAAGAATTATACATCTTCCTCTATTTTTAAAAGTGAAAATATATTTTTACTTTTAATTAAGCCATTTCATATGGACATGGAGACATTTTATTTATGGCTAAGAGTGAAAGAGAAATAATTTTACAACATCTCCTTTATATTGGGTTGTAATATCAACAAAAAATCAAGTGAACACAATGAGAGTGGGATTATTGATACTTTATAATGTTTGAATTGAGGCTTCTGTGATCCATAATAGTTGAAAGAATGACTTCGGCATAAATCTACATGTGATTTACGCCGAAGTCATTCTTTCAACTTTATAATGTTTTTAATTAAAACTAACTACATTTTTATTTTTTATTATAGTTGACATTGTTATTTTTGTTTTGTTTTTCTATTAGTTTAGTTTATTTATTTAGAGTATGTTTTATTTTTATTTTAAAAGGGACACATGTCAACTCTAGGTTGAGCACAGAACCAATTACACATCTCTCTTATACTTATAATGTGTCTCTCAACGTGAAAAGAGTGATAATAATAAAAAATATTTCAAGATAGGTGATAAATAAAATACTTCAATTTCCACCTTATTTTATAGTTTAGTGTGAAAAAATTGTGTAATTCATTTTGTGTTCCATTGACATATGGTATTTAAACATATCAATAACAAAAAATATTTTAGTGTTAGGCATAAATATAATATTTCAATGTCCAGATTAAGTAACATAATTATATTTCAAATTTATAGAGAGAGATAAAGTAATTGAAATTAAATTTTTTCTTATGTTTTCATATTTCGTTGTGATGGAGATGTGTGTTTTATTCAATTCTTAATATGGAGTTGATATGTGGCATATCAAAAAATTAGTAATAAAAAATTTTCTCTTGGTGCAAACCTTTCTTCAAGTTTTGCACTTTAAAAGAGGTTTGCACCTTAAGAGATTTGATCACTGTAGGTGTTTAATAGATCCAGGGTTAACATGGATTTATGCTAGTATTAATATCATTTCAAAAATCCCTAATGGGTTGAATTTAATGGTAAAAAGAAAGACATTTTCACCATTGGGAAAGGTTCAATTTTCATTGGGAAACCTTGGGGTGGTGGTTAATTCCTCTAGTAAAAAAACAATATTATTTCGAACAAATTGTAGGCCAATCCAGGGATAGTGCTAATATGTCGTTGCGCTGATTTATTGTGATTATATTATAGTATATTAAACTTTACATTGTAACTATATTAAATTTTACCTTTAATATTAATAAGTACCAATTTCAAATTGATAATTTTATAAACTACATTTATATATTATATTTTTGGGCAAGGATTTTCATGAGGCATAAGGTGGTTTGTCTTTTTAGTGGTCCGGTGACTGATGAATTTCCTATTTTTTAATCCCGCACTTTCATGCTTCACTGATGGTCTCTTTCATCCTAGTCAAGTTAGTGTCAATTTCCATTTTTGGTTTTTTTCTTTGATTTCTTTCCATCATGGTTTTCAGTGTCTGGGTTAATCATTAGTCCAAAAATCTATTCCGACATATGTAGCATTAATGGAATTGGTCATCATTGATTATTAACTGGACAACCTAATTTCCGAAGGGATCTTTCCCTCTTTGGAGGATTTAATACATGATTGTGATAGACAGTTCGATCTAGATCGACAACCTGAGGACTCTTCTCAACTCCCAAAGTTTGTAGATGAAGGTGATGGAGAAAAAAAGAAGGTAGATGGTGCTTCATTTTTGTAAAAAAGTGGTGATTCACCAGTTATCTCTTCTTCCCCTCGGTTATCCAAACTTGGTTTTGTCGAAGTTGAATAACAACAAAACCCTAAAGGTTAGAAAGGTTCCCACCATGGTAGTGGAGGACGATCTCCGTTTGGAAATGTTGCCAAATCAACAATCTTAGCTTCAATCTTCTTCAAGAGGACTTGACTTGTTCTCCGTTTGGAAAGATTGAAGCTAAGATTGTTGAAATTTACTCATCCATTGTTTTATGTGTTTTCACATCAACATATTTTGAGAAATTAAATCACTAGAAGTTTCCAAGTAGGAATTATTGGACTAAGAGGAGGAGCTATAGCGATAAAAGAGTAGATCTATCTGGATCAAATAAGGTGACTTGAATAATAAGTTTTTCCACCATTTTGCCAACTATGGGAGAAAGAATAGGTGTATATGGGAGATAGACTTTGGGAATGGAAATATGCCTAAATTTTTCGTATACAAATCGACCACTGTGGTTAGCCACTTTAATTCTTTATTTATTGAACCAAGTGGTTTATGAATCTTGAGACTTTATATTTTCTTAGTTCCCCCCAGGCCATTACCTAGGAAATGAATGAATCCATTACAAAATAAGTCATTGAAGTAGAGGTGCTAGGTGCTCTTTTTCATATGCTAAAAGGGAAATGTCCAGGACACGATGATTTTACAGTATAATTCTACCAGGGCTTTTATGATATACCAAAATCATATATTCTAATGTTTTCAGAGAGTCTCAATCTAGGAGTTGCATGCACAGGGCTTTAAAATCTACTTTTATTTGCTTGATTCCTAAGAAACAGGATGCCAAGTATTTTAGTGACTACAAACCTATATTTTGTTGCAATGTTGTATATAAGTTGGTATCTAAAATTATCTCCATGCAGATCAAGGCAAACTTGAGTGAAGTTATGTTGAATGAATAGTTTGGGCTTTTAAAAAACTATCAAATCCATGACATAGTGGCCATTACCCAAGAATATATGAATTGTTTTAAATCAAATAAGATCCCAACCATTATGATGAAGATAGATCTGTCAACGGCATATGACAGAGTCAACTTGTCTTTCATCAAACTTTGTTTAAATCAAATTGGCCTTGATTTTAAATTTGTGAATTGGATCATGGCTTGTATATCCTCCACCAATTTCTCGGTGTTGATCAATGGTCATCCATCCCTTCTTAAGGATTTGAGAGGACTGAGATATGGATGTCCTCTATCACCCCTCCTCTTCTTACTAGTTGTAGAAGTGCTTAGGAAACTGATTCAAAAGGCCATCTATATTGGTGTCATTAAGGTAGTCAAGACATTTGTTCAGGTTCAAATATATCGACTTCTCTTCGTAGATGATATTGTGCTTTTTTTGTTTGGATCTATTTGTAATATTGTGACTTTAAACAAAATTATTGAGAGATTCACACTCATCATTGGAATGATAATTAACATTGAAAAATCTTTGATTTTGCATAACAATATTTTTATTACAATAAAAAAATATCTTGTTGAGTGTTTTCCTTTTCAAAAATTAGATGTTCAAGATGGATTTAAGTATTTAGGATTTTTCCTTAGGCCTAATGCATATAAGTGGGAGGACTGTTTATGATTAGTTAGAAAGGTTGAATCAAGGATTTTTGTTTGGGTTAATTTACTTCCTTGAAATTTGGAAAATTGATCCTCATCAAGTTTGTTCTAGAAATAATCCTCTTTTGGTTGGAATCTATTACATCCATTCCATGGGGGATCCTTATTAACATTCGAAAAATGAGATGTAGATTCCTTTGGGCAGGCAATAGATATTCAGGTGGCATCCCTCTAAGGAAGTGGAATACGATATCCTAGCCGAAATTTATGGGAGGAAAAGTTTATGGAAATTTTTGAATAATAGATGTTTATAGGGATTAACTACCAAAAGTTAGGTTTCCCGGTGAGTGGGAGATGGAAAAAGCATAAGAGTTGGGATTGTCCCTTGGGTTGGAGCCAGAGACAATTTCAGGATTTCAAACAACTTATTTTAATATTTACACTTTGCATGTGTTTTTACCTTAGCTAATTCCCATAACAGGGAGGTTTAGGATTGGGGAACTATGGGTTGGAAAATATGCAATTGACCCGAGCCTAAATTATCTAGAATTTGTAGAGTGGAAGGATTATGTTAGCCTCTTTTTTTTAGCTATGATCAAATTCTCTGATGATGAAGATGACAAATTAGTCTAGTTTAAGAATCCATGGGGGGGGGGATTATATAGCTAAAATTGGATATCAATCTCAAGTTCAATACAACTATAGCGGAAATATAGCTTTGCGGTGCATTTTTTTATAGAAGCATAATGGGTCATTTAGATGTAAGCTAGCCCTTTGATTGGATTTATCCAACAAATTGCTAAGTTGGGGCAATGTCATTAAGCATGGGTGGATTGGTCCTAACCAATATTCCCTTTGCATAATGGATGATGAATCATTCTCCCATATTTTTGTTATTTGTTATTTTGCACATAATATTTAGTCCAAGGTTTTAACAAAGTATGCCCCTTATTCTATGTCATGGAATAAAAATTATCTTGCAGAATGGGTAAATGAATGGATATCCAACATATCTTTTTTTTCTATCCCTATTCTTCCGACTATTATGATGCACTTTATCTCGTGGGCCAATAACCTAAATTTTTTCAAGATAAATTAATTCTTGTTGAGGTTGTAATGGCAGTCATTGAGGCTATGACCAACACACATAAGGTGGAGGCTAAAAAAAACTATAACTGCAATTATTCCTTTAGTGAAGGAAGAAATGCCATGGGGATTCTTTGATGGTGCCAGTTAGGGACATCCCCCAATTTGTGTTGTTGGTTGCTTGAGGGAAAATTTCACCTGCAATAACAAGTTTCTTTAAACATAGTAAGCTTTGCACAGAGCTTGCCTAGATAGTGTGTGTAAATGAAGAAGTTAAACAAAAGTAACTGGACAATCCCAAGCATTTTCAAATTCACAAGATGAAGGTAGTAGACATACCTTTTAACACTAGATGCCTAACTTTATTTGACAATGCCATCTCTAGAAATATCTCCTCGAGATCTTTGCTCCTGGATATCCTAGATCATCTACACGCATAGAAAGAAACCAATCCGCTCTTCCTACAAAATAATATTAGCTCATCAATCATATTGTAACACCTCCTCCCACATTTACCCAATTTTATAAACTCTTTAGGTTAAACATGAGATAAGTGTCACTATGACATGACCCGACCTCCAAGCTCCAGTTATGGAAGTGGGGTCGACAAAATGAAAACAAACAAAAAGCCCATAGGGACTACAAACCACTCAGAAGGTTGCAAGCTACCCTAGGTGATCAATCCTTGAGCTAGTACTCTTTTTCATAGAGTTACCCCCCAACCCACCCTTGACACTCTGTGCATGTGGTTGGAAGGCTATAATTGAATGCACAAGCTTGGCTAGCAACAGTTATGACCCAAAATCCCTAGTTCAGAGCATGCGGTTGTGAAATCTATGCCACTTTTTCATTCAAGGCTTCATAACACTGCTTAGAAGTGCCTGTAATTTTCTAGAATCATGATTATGATGACAACAATGCCAAACATTCAAACTTGAACAAGATCTTGATGAGAAGTTGCCTGGTACACAACACAAATTTCTTCAAACATATGGTAAACATGAAAGCTACAGGTCATGAATGCATATCTTATCATAAACTTCCGAATTTCATCTAAGAATCACCAAGAAGGCTCAATTCCCTCTCAATCTAGTTGCAATACCACTTGATAGCCCATGCATTCATCAACTACCAGTAACTTAACAAATCATGAACAAGATGCATAACTAGGGCACATCATATAACCATGTATATAACCACATATAACTAGAATAGGGACCATAACAAATCAACTATAATGTCAACATGATAAGCGATACAAGTGCTCATACATAATAATACAAAATAGCTCATACTAACATATGAAAATGCCATCCAAGTTAGAGACGTCCATGTACCACCTAACCATAGATCGGGCTGAACTGAATCTCTCTTTCATCCAATCACCCCCACATCATATTCCAATCATGATAATGGGATCATATGGGTTACACCAAAACAAAACCAACCAGGTCTTTCAGATGCCAAACCACCTTAACCCTCAAGAATAGTGATCTTACTTATGTGGTCCAGAAATCACTAACATAAACTAGATTATTCTCTACCCAAGCTATCCAGGGCTCTAGGAACTAGTAGCTCAACCCACAACCTCTACGGAACCTGAGCTGTTCCAAGGATCTAGAGCGTTTGTCCCAACCCGAAGGCTCCAGGGACTAGTAACTCAACCTACAGAGTCCAGGGAAACCCAAGCTGTTTCGGGGCCCAATAGGGTGTATCCCAACCCATAGGCTTGAGGGACTATTAAATTAATGCACATAGAATTTGTTCCTACCCACAACCATAGGAAATCAGAGAACCAATCAGAAAAACCAAATGGGGAAACCACTGTACCATGGCTATCTAGGAAATGACAATGCAAGGCAAATATCCATGCCTATGACAACTCATAACCAAGAAACCACATTCATATACCATGCATCCAAAAACCAACATGCTAAATCTTACATGCACATTGTTACCTGCAATCCATATCTAATTCATGTCCTTACTTGTCATTGTCCAAGTTTCCTCTTCCACACCCATGCTTTCCTTGCGTGCTTTTTCCTTCTCCTTTGCTGATATTTATCAAAAGATGAGTAAAATCTATCAACTGATTCTCAGGTGCCTTTTTATCATTAATGTCTTATTTTCTCTTCACTTTCCTTATTTTTTCCTCTAATTTCCCTTGCACACAAATTTGTTTCTCTTCACCTTCCTTTTCTCCTATTTTCCTTTATTTACATAATTAAATTCGAACTATTGCCTCTTTTCCTTTGCCAATGCCTTTTCCAATTTCCATAGCCATAAATAAACCACAAGTGATGCCCACTATAATGTTTTTCCCACCATTTAGTTTGGAATACGTGTCCCATGACCTCGGTCTTATTTTTATTTACATGGAAAATCAATTAGGGGTTGTTACACATAGGACATATCAAAGAAACAAGAGAGATGAATATGGGGAAAATATTCATTACTATTTCTCTCTAATTGAACTGGAGTACATCGGCCAATGCTCCAAGCCTCTGCCCTTGATCTGATTCCTGGGCCTCTCTGCTCAATGGAGTGTATGTGCAAGTTTATCGTAGTCGCAACTCTGGCAGCATTCGAGCATAAGTTCCTTTCTTCTATCTTGTGACTAGTGAAGAGCTCCATTTACATAAATTTTCCTCATTATTGGCTTTCATTTCACCTAGACAGTTTCTTGACCATATCAAAGAGATGATCAAGGTAGAACAAATCAATCATTATTTTAATCAACAATGATTCTTTTAACCAAAGAATCTAAATTAGACAAAATCTAAGCTTATCTAGTCAAAATCTCACACTATTTCAAAGCTCTAGTGTAGAGAGGGTGTTGATGGACTTTTGTTTCGGTCCCCACCACTAGGCAAGAGCATTTCTAGGCCTTCTGGTTCAGTTCCCACAATTAGGCATGAGTGTTGATACCTCAAAACACTTGTTTTCTGATGTGTCAATAATCACAAATTGATCCTCTGACTTGGAATAGGATGCACTTGTCTTCTTGACCCTAAGGGGTGTATTTTTGAGCTATAACAAATTCCCCTTAATGTATGAGGTCATGAGTGACTATGATGGCTGAAATACATTACAATAAGGAAATTAGTGAGAGAGCTAGGAATAGATCACAAAGAAGAGACTTGTAGAAACTCAAAATAAGTACATACTCAAGATAGGTAAACCCATACTTGGTAGTGAGAGACTAGAGCATAGATGCCAACACAACATACTGTGGATTGGTGTCATCAATGATTAGTCATGGCACAATGTATATTTCTGGCATAATATCTATTATTAAGGTTGGAAATTGATGTGTGTGCCCCCAATGTGGCCATCAAGATACATAATATATTCTCCAATCACAACTTGGGGGAGGTAATGATCATGAGTGAAGTGGCCTCAATGCCCCAAGGTCTTCGACACTTCCCGATGGTATGAATCCACTATGTGCGAATGAATGAGCTCATGTCAATCATGTAGGGAGACTGTCTAATTATGAGGCATTGATGTATCCTGTTAACAGACGTGAAGACCACTGCTAATGAAAATGGTTCCCATGGTACCTAGCACAATCCATATAGTGCGAATGAATGAGCTAAAGTCGAGCACTCCGCAGAATAGGTCAACATGGACCAATGATGAAAACCTAATGTAAACCACGAGGAAGCTTGCCATTGATGACTACAAGCTCCAAGGTACTGGATTGTTTCTAGATCCACATCCCAAATAAGGTGCTAAAGTTGACGAGAAGAGATTCGTCAAAGGAAGGCCTTAATGTATCCCCCATCATTGACACAAAATTGAGACAAAGATAAGGTCTCTGATGATAGAAAATGAAGAAGTGATGTAAAATTGACATAGGGATGGTCAACACAAAAGGTATAATGATACGTATAGATGGCCTACTCGTGATTGAGACTTCCCTTGAACATATAATGAAATGACACAATAGTGAACTTGGAAACTTAGATTGGTGAACATTGAAAAAAATGATGGTGACATAAGAGGCCTCATCAAAACCTATAGATTGGAAAGGAAACCAATTTGGTTAGACATTGACTAATGCAATAGAGTGATTCGACTCAAGCTGAAGGTGTGGTTCAAAAGTCCAATAAAAAACAAATTGTAAGAGTATGACTCAAACAAGTGCCATGTTCAAGGATGACATACAACTACCAAGACGAGGATGCAACAATGAAAGAGATTCCCCCACCCCCCATCCGCCCCCCTTTTGTATAGTGTATTCCATTCATAGTTTAATGATCACAAAAGAGAAGAGAAGTAAGCTCAATAGGTTTCTTTTTCATGAATTTTATACTTAGGCTGAAAAAGTGATAAAAGTACACTCGTTAGCTTGTCATGGATTAACAAACCTGAGAATGGACAAGTGATTTCTTGCTGACTTTCAATCTAACCAATAATTAGGAAAAAAATAACTTGACGTCTTCATATAGGTTTTATGAGCATGAAAATATGGTAGAAAAAGAAGATCGAGATTTTCATGAGGTGAACAAGTCATGAAAATAAGACCAAAATGGACTCAACATTTTCATATAATTTAGCAAGCATGAAAATATAACGAAAGGAGCTTGTGATTTTCATTATTTAACGAGCAAAAAAAGAAGGCCCAAAGGAAGCTTGTTCTAGAGAGACAAATGGTAGAACAACATGCATCTAGTTTCGAGGGGTAGTGAAAAAACTGACTTAAGCAAAGTCAATCGCTCATCACAACGATCTCTCTTAAAGGTGATGGTTGTGAGATGGAGACAAGGCTAATGCAAAGGAAAGAGGTCGAGCATGGTTACAAATTTGGTGAATGAAATGAAGGCAATCATCGGTATGTAAACGTCTAAAAGGACATTGAGGACCATGAGCATAGGCAACCATAAAGCAACATGATAAAATATGTGAGGATCCTCTATAGGATGATAACCACAAATGATAAACAAAGAGAGGCATGAGGCACAAATTTGATGTCAGGATGGGTACTAAAGAGGATTCTTGAAGCTACGAATAACTATCGCATGGACACCAAAACAATAATCGGGTGCTATTGTAGGTACCCATGGAGGGTAAGCTCTACCACACAAGTTACGATGTACATAATGTAGTGGTTAATGTCGCAACCTGATAGGGTGGACCTTAGGGTAAGATGAAACAGTGAAGGAAAAGACTAATAATGTATGACATGATTGGTGAATCCTATTCCTATATGCGATTTTTTGTGATATAACTCAGAGCAACATTGAAAAGATATATATATATATATATATATTATATATATATATTATATATAATATATATATATATATATATATATATATATATATATATTATATATTATTGAGGGTAAGCTGAAAAAAATGAAGGAAAAGGGCTAATAATGATTAATGACATGATTGGTGAATCCTATTCCTATATGTATTTTTGTTGTGATATAATCAGAGCAAGTTTGAGAAATATATATATATAATATATATATATATATAATATATATATATATATATTATATTATATATATAATATTATATATATATATATATAATATATATATATATTTATCTCTCTCTCTCTCTCTATATATATATACTGAGATATATACATATATACAAAAAGATGACACAGTCTCATAGTTTATGCAATGTAGTGCTCACTACTGCACACAAGCCAAAGATTCCAAGTTATGAACTCATATGTCATTGTTGGAAAAATATGGCGCACCATCATGGGGCCATGCTACATCCAATTAAAGTTCCAAGTTGTTAAAAGTTGATAATTCCAAGGATAGCCTAGAACCATACTATTATTAGGAACTACTGGGAACAGAAAGGGTGAAAGGTCTATCGAGCTAAGACAACTCCTTGATAGTGATGATCAAGACATGAAGAGAGTATGAGACAATCTTCAATAGGGGAAGTTAGAGTGAATAATACAGTGGCAAGTTCAAGACAAGAAATCTTCAACTTAAATCGGTACAAGGGTGGTACTTCATTAGACGACTCAGGACATGCCCCCTAGATTGATTCAAGATTTTGAGTGTCAATCTCCATCCATTCCATATGTGGGAGAGTAGAGACATCATTTGGCATAGTCTCCCATAGATTATATTGTGAAGCCATGACCTACAAAATGGCCTTAGCTGAAGGCAAATCAATATCAAAGGATTCATGTGAAAGTGATGAAGTGACAACCTATGTGGGCAAATGATCCAAACCATATTCCATATTAGGATGGAGTTTCTGATAAGTGTCATCAAGTGCTGTAGGGACCAACGAAGAGATGATTACTTCCACAAAAGGTGGCATTATTCCTCCATGAGAGTCATCTTCCGTAGGAACCACTCGAGGATCAAGAGATCCAAGGGACTCAATTGTGGCAAAAGAGATTATGTTAATCATGGAGGTAGATAGACATTGGTCTGGTGGAGCAAAGGGAAATGTACCCATCAATGAGGAGTCTTTGAACATTCCAACCCCAATACTCTTCGCAAGAGTGGTACAATAACCTACAAAGGGAACCGAATAACTATAATAAAATTGAAGATTAGGCTTGCAAAAGTATAACTGGTTGATAATGACTATTTTACCCTCGTGAGGGAAAATAACAACGTGAAAAACTGATGACACGATCATTCATAGCATGGAACCAAATCACCTAAGGAGGAGGTTATAATCTAACAGTGCATCGATGACCTCGACCTCAACATAGATTGTTTTTCCTACTAAATCGATAGGAAAAGCTGAAAACACGCTTGAGGCTGCAAGGTGTGCCATCGAAGGCGTTCGAGGATAATGTAGGTGCATGCAGAGTGGGAGAACTGAGAGATTTCCAACACTTCGACGACATTATACAAGTTGATGCCCCCTCATCCAAGGTTGTTCTATGAATGTGTTATCCAAAAAAGTGGACCATTACCTGGAAGACCAAATGATGTGGAAGACAAGGTTTACAAAGAGATGGATCAAAGGTCATAATATTTGATTTTAAGGGATCCACCCCATAGGTAGCAAACAAAGTGCATTGGATTGTGTTGGGAAACTTTACAGACCAAGCAAACCAGGGTGGGAAAGGGATCCTCCCAATGTTGGAGCCTGCTTAACCAATGCACGGGTCAATGATGAGGAAATGTTTTGGACATTTATAACAGGTACTTTCTTAACTATACAAATTAGGGATCAAGTTCTCTTATGAGTCATGGAGCACTCCCCAATAGGGTTGAGTGAGTTTGCCTGAAATCCACCCCGGGGAAAACAAGGACTGACCCCTCACTGTCACCCATGATAGTATCCTAAGAAATACCACTAAGGTCACCATAAACAACAACAAGTCTTGAGGTGGGGGGGGGAGTTTTTAGCTATAACTGCATGCAAGGGCATGATATCATGACTAAAGCCTCCTGAAGTACACCCCCATAAGTATGATGCAGTTTCCATTATATAACTGCCACCAGTTCCAAACAGAGTTGGGAGGTCACTCTGAAGGTCCTAAGGTAGCCTGGTGCTTAAACCTTGTGTTAGAAGAGCTTCTCATGTTGTGCCACCAAAAGTGGATTTACACACCCTATGTCAAGATGCTATGTTTATTTTATGGTCTTGGGGAAGCTCACCTCACTCCCCTATCCCAAGACCCTATCCTATCTAATGTTGGTTTGCTACCAAGGAAAGAGGAAATTGTCGAGTTAATTTTATTAAGTGCATGAATTTTAATTGATTTTCATTAAGACAAGGGTAATGGATGAAACTAAAATGATGTTATGAATCAGTTGATTTAAAGAAAACATGCAAAGATATGCAAATGATTTTTTTTAGTTTCAATGAATGTTATCTTGGGTAAGGAAGATATTTTCTCTCTTTAGAATGAAACCATAGACATATCCCTCAATTCTCTCTCATTTAACACTCTGATCCTATTAAGCAAAGCAGAAAACGAGTTGCAAAAATGGCAGCGAAAGAAGCAAGAGGAGAAAAAGAAAATTCTCCCCAAAACCAAAACCCTTAGATCTACCCACAAGAATGCACTAAGATTTGAAAAATGAGTTTTCAATCAAGCAATCAAGGTACAAGCAGACAATCAATGCAGGGATGTTAGTACAATGATACCAAAGAGGTATATGAACACTGATGTTCTTGAAAATAATCAAATCCCAAGAAGAAGGATAAAACCCTAATCAGGTAACCAAGTCCACAAAATTGTATGTAAACTCAACTATAAAGCAATGATCAAAGTCAAAAACTTCAAAGTCGAAACACCACCCAGTAGGGCTTGCAGGGACACAAAAATACCCTTCCACATATGAGCTTAACCCCTCAATTTCTAAAGAAATGTGCCTTCAATGTGCCATCTAAGAAGGATTGACCGAAACATAGAGGCTATAAACGCTCCCTAGCAGTTACGAAGACAAAAACAGAGGGATATCAATGCCCTGGTCCGAATTGCAAACGTGAAATAGAGGGAGAAAACTTAGATCCAGGAGGTTTTAGGATCTAGGTTTTGAAACCAAACTTCTTAGATGACTAATGGCCACTATGAAACACCAAGGAAATAAAATATTCCCAAGAAAAATAAAGTATATTAGGCTTAAAAAATTGACTTATTGGGATGTCCCTAGTGGAGTTGTCAATTTTGTTTAAGCTAAAATTTCGCTTGCAGTAACATGTTACTTTAAACCCAACAAGATCTTCTGAAAGCTTACCCATATTGTGTGTGTAGCTAAAGAAGTGGAATAAAAGAAACTAGACAACCCCAAGCACTTTCAGATTTACAATAAGAAGGCAGTAGACATACCTTCTAACAGTAGATACTTAACTCTATTTGATGATGCCAACTCTAGGAATATCTTCTAGAGATATTTGCTCATGGGTCTCCTAAATCACCTGCACAAAACAAAGAAAACAATTTTATCTTCCTGCAAAACAATATTAACACAACATAATATGTCAATAATATAATATATCAAAAGAAACATGAGAGATGAATATGGGAAAAATGTTCGTTACCATTGCTCTCTGATTAAACTAGACTAACTTAGTGAGTTCCCCAAGCCTCTGCCCTTCATCTACTTTCTAAACTCTATACCTACTAGAATGGATGCAAAATTTTATCACCATCGACATTCCGCCATAAGTTCCTTTCTTCTCCCTTATAACTAGTGAAGAGCTCCGTTTATATAGAATTTCCTCATGATTGGCCTTCAATGCACCTAGACACTTTATTGACCATATTGAGGTGATGATTAAGTTAGACCAAATCGATCATTATTTTAATAAAAAATGATTATTTTAACCAAAGTAGTTATATTTGGCTGAATCTAAGCTTATCCAGTCATATTCCCACAAGGTTTCAGAGCTCTAGTGCAGAGAGTGCATTGATGGCCTTCTATTTTAGTCCCCACCACTAGGTAGGAGCATTGATATGGCTTCTGGTTTGGTTCCCACAACTAGGCATGAGCATTGATCCGTCAAAACACTTGTTTTATGATGTGTCACCAACCACAGATTGGTCTTCTGACTTGGAAAAGGATGCACCTTAGGGATTGGCTTTTTGGGTTATATCACAAGTGTTGTTTTTTATCTAAATAAACACTTGGAAATACACATTCAGTTCTTCCCTAGAAATGGAACAGATAATAAGGCTGAGTTCTCGACATTATGGGCATTATTGTATGTGGACAACTACATTAAGGTAAGAAAATTGCAAATCTTTAGAGATTCCCATGTAGTGGTTGATTGGATCATGACAGAGTGTAATGCCCCTACCTGATCATATTATCTTACATTATTTTATTAGCTTACTTGTTGAGTGATTGAATTTTTGTTCTTGATTCCAATAAGTATTATTAGTATATGTACAAGGTATTTGTAGGCTAGCTAGATACCCAAACTTCGCATGAATACACTAGTATTCTAAAGCTTAAAATGTTCAATGATTAAATAGATGGTTAAACATGATTAATGATCAAGATTAGGGTTATCCTGAAGCTTGATTAATGTTTAATTAACCTTAAATATTGACTTGTAATTATTAAGTTATATTTTAATATTCTTATTAATATTAAATTTATTACATTCTTGTGAATCTGTAAGATTTGCTGGTATGGATTTCGTTTTGTTTTCTAGGCTATGTGATTCTTGAGATCACTGGCATGCCTAACCTATGGCTAGCCATGACCCAGGGGCATCTAAGCCGTCAAAATTACTTGGGGATCATTCTCAGTCTGGGCCACACCAACACTTACCATGACTAGATTTTTTCCCACATACTTTTGAACTGGTGACCTTTACCCATAGAGTGCCTTAAAACAACACCCTATCACCATCTGCTCTATGGCCCGTGGGCTACTAATATGAATTTTTTTTATTACTTTTTATTTTTTATTATTATTTCATTTCCCAAAGTTTGACTAATTCTCTACTCAAATTTAATTCAATATTAAATAATATTATTTATTTATTACTTTATTTCCGAAAGTTTGGTTAGTTGTCTCCTCAAATTTATTTCAAGATTACAGATTATTATTTATTATTTCATTTCCCAAAGTTTGAGTAGTTGTCTCCTGGAATTTATTTTAGTATTAAACATTATTATTTCATTTCCCAAAATTTGATTAATTGTCCCTTCAAATTTAATTCTAGAGAAGCAATGGGGGGGTGGGGGTTATAAGGTGGTGGGTGACAATGGAGAGAGTGGTTGAGGTGGATGAGTGGGGAGAGGCATGAGGAGAAGGAGGAAGGAGAGGAGAAGGAGGTGGAAAATTCAATTGGGTAGACCCAACAAGAGCACCCAAATTGAGAAATCGTATTGTAATCAAATACATGTTTTATTGTGAATTAATTCATGCCAATGGTTGTAAATCAAATATGCTATTTAATAAATATGTTATTTGCTTATGTGCAATGTCAAAATAAACTGTTGTATTGTGAATATGTTTTTTTTTTTAACCGTTAAATTTACCTCAAATAAATCATTCTATTTCTATATATTTTTTGGTTAAATTAATTTCATTAGAAAACCCTGGGTTGCGTCTTCACACAGAGTTGGAATCGTTGCTCCTCATCTGCTTTATATCATTAAGGAAATTGAAAGAAGGAAGCCCACAAATTGGAATGGTTTGAAACAAAACATATTTTTAGGGAGCTAAACACATTAGTTGATCGCCTTTCCAAGGAAGCATTGCAGATTAAACCGAGCCCTTTGAATATTGTTGAATTTTTGGATGACTAGGCCTTAGAGGCAGTGGTCATACGATTTCAACCATAATGTTGTTCTTTTCTTCTGGAATAAGTCGATCATGAAGTTCTATGAAAGTTAGACTTTTTTGTATGGAAAATATATAGATTCTAAGTTGTTTGTTTTTTGGTAAATAGGATTGAGATTTTTTAAGGCCACCAGAGTTGTTTGGAGGACACAATGAATTTTTTTATCTTTGTCCTTTCGACAATTTTCTATCAGGATCAAACCTAACTTATCATCACAATGTATATTTTCATTATGGAAATACAAGTGTTTTTTTTTTTTTCTAGGGAAAAAGGTACCAATTTCAAATTATATTAAAACCTATAACTAAAATATTATATTCCTCAAATAATTATAATATTGAAATAATTAATTTAATTTGTGTTAATAATTAATGAACATATTTAATGAAATACAAAAACTTTAATATTAAAAATGAAAAACAAATGTGATTGATTTTTAGGATTTCATGTTTTAGTTTAGCTCAAAATCAACATATATGCATCAACTATAAAGTGATTAAGGATTTAGTATAATTTATATTATTTATAGTGTATTTTGAATAAATATAGTAAAATTATACGAAATAGAGTAAGAATTTGTAATAATTGAACAAATATTAAGAATATTTGCATTGTAATTTGGGTGTCCGCCATGTAGGGTTACTATCTGCCCAATTTACCCAGTCCACTTGGAGCGGTTGGTAAATCCTTAAGTGGCTCTAATAATTTTAAGGCCATACCCCCATTACATTAGAAAGGAGCTCGACCTTAATTTCTAAATGCAAATCCATCAAGGATAGAAGAATTTCATAATGCATAGAGAGATTGGAAGAGTGCATAAGTCTTGGCTTCACATTTCATGATACTTGCTTCAAAAACTACCCATATTGCCTTTGGACTTTCCAAAATCCACAATTAGAAACAACCATGAAGCTGACCGAACAAAGACACATAATGAGGTTTGAGAAGATGAGATTAGGAGTGACAAGAAAAGCATACCCGCACCAGTTACTCGCCTTCTGGAAGCCACATATGCGACTGAATCTCTTTCCCACTACTCTTCTTGATACCAGGAGAGAATGCTTATTCACAGTCAACGAGCAAATAATCAAATTGGAGCGAAACCATTAGAGAAATCTAGATCTTCTACCCCCATATCTCCCAAAATATCCTCCCTCGTTACACATGCAAATGATTGAATGCAAGTCGTCGACTGCCCACCTCTCCTTATGGTCTATCATTACCCTACCCTTGGCTCATATCGCAACGAGGTCGTTGCACCATCTCTCACCCTGATTAAGGGGTTGATAACATATATTAGATGGCCTAAATTTTTTATATTTTATGAATTCTACATTTTATTTAGACATCTAATTTCATTACCATTTAAAATTGATATTATAACAAAATTATTTACTAAAATTTCACCTTGCTAAATTATCTAATTTTATTTATTATTATGATATGTTTTATGTTAAATTTCACGTATTCCAATACCATTTCAATAACCCAATTTTAATAATGGGCGTGGAAAAAACCAAAACCTTACCTTGTCATTTTGCTAAATTGATACTATGTTTATGAGAATTTTATTTTTTTTTCTTTTCAAAAGAACAGTTAGATTTTCTCTATTAAAAAGATAACCGATTTTTCGAGCCAAAACCTTTATATACTGGTGTGAATAGATATAGAGAGAGGGAGGAATCAACGAAAATATAAGGTGAAATGAATGAGGACGTAGAACTGATGGTCTCAGTCTCTAAAAACCCATAATTTGATGTTTTTCAATTGTATATCTGGACACTTGATACACTGTTATAAATTCATCATAGTTAATCATACTAAATAATAGTTTAATTAATATTGTAATATATAAACATTTACATATAAAAAGGTAATATCTATATACGTTTATAACTCAGAAGCAATATTGTACACATTTACATATAAAAAATAAATGTCGTGTTTATACTTTTGATGTATGAGATGTTCACATCTATATATATAGTGTGTAAATAGTATTTCAATAATAAATAATTAATTTTATTTTTTTTATATTAAATTATATTTCATATATTTTATTGTTTTATTTTTTTTAAAAATAATGGAAATAGTTTTTAGATGAATATTAATTATGTGTATTTTAATATAAATAAAGTTTTGTGAAATATATTTTGTTTGGTTTATGAAAATCAAGAAAGTCATTTGATTTGTCAATTGGCTTTAATCTTGGTGGTTTGGAGGATTTGTTGTTAACCTCTCCATTGAGGATGAAATCCTATTGGTGATATATCTATTACTCTTGAATGGGTATGAGTTGACTTGGTACCAATAATCTCAACTTTTTCTTACAAGTTTAAGGGGTGTGACAACTTTCATTCCATTTAAAATAATTAAAAAATGAAAGAAAAAAAAATATTGATCTGAGGATGAATTTGTGGTAGGGAAAGAAGCGTCTATGCAATGATCACAAACACAACATATATGTATTAGGGGACAATGGAAGGGAAAGGGAGCAAGACTTATAATATCTTGATCTTGTTTGAACTTTCTCATTAGGTTGTGCAATTGAAGTTTTATTTGGGTAGGACAACCATTACACCATGTAATTATGGAAGGAAACACCCTACAATGGTTCTCTATATTATGGAAGGAAGCATCCTACAATGGTTCTCTATATATCTTATTGAGGAAATGAGAAGGCAATTAGTTTTGTGTGTCTAGGAAGTAAGATTTGAGTTTCTTGAGTATAATTATGGGTTGAACTCTATGTTATGTGGTTTGAATCAAAATGTCAGCAAGTGGTTGTAGGGGTTATGCTTTTGGGGGCATTGGAGTTCATACACCATGACAAACTTGAAAGGCATGTGTATAGGACACCCTCACAAGCATAAGCATGTTATTGTTTGAAAAGGACTTTCACATCACTATTAACTAACTTTTTGATTTCTAGATTTGAACCTATGACCTCATACAAGGAAGCACATGTTCTTAATTATTAAGCCTACTGAAGCTGTAAGTTCATATATTTCATAAATTTCTCATATGTTTCTAACACATATCACATTCATATATTTCTTGCACTTTTCACCTTACAAAGTCTACATCATTCTTGAACAATTCCGAATTTTAATGATAAATAGTAATGATAGATAATTTTGATAAGTAATATTTATAATGATGTAAATCAATCACTTTTATATTGGAATGGATTTACAAGAAAATATATAATGTATATAAATAATATATATAGGACATGGAACAAAGAAAATATTTTATTCATACAACTAGCATCACTAGAAAGCTAATTTCTTTAATGAGCAACCCAATCATTAGCCTTTACAATTGATAAAGACTTGTCTTTCAAGCATATGGTTTGAATTAAAACGATGTTTGTTAAGCAATGTAATTCTCTATTGCTTGTGTGCATTGAAATTGTCTATTAACTAACATTGTTATGGATTTGGGTGAATTACTTTCTAATGTAGCACCATACCAGTTGTATCTAAAATTGATTTTTTCAAAATATGGAAAATTTAATAATAATTTTAGGTTTTACCAATAGTTTTACCAACATTCAATGCAATCTGTGGACCCTATTTTGCGCAACTACTTTAAGGTTATTGAACACAACAAAGGACAAAAGGAATAGACTAATAGGCCAACCAAGGAACACATCAACTATAAAAACCTGAGATTAGATTCTCATGTTTAATGTGTTCTACACTTGTTCCAATAGGTCGTATAGATTTAGAGATAGTAAATATACAATAATAATAGCAATAATATATTTTGGGTTAATCAACATGGGTGCATGCACCTAGAAACAACAACTAAAATTAATTTTGTGCACACTTTGTAAAATAGCCAACCAACAAGGCTTAAATTTCTCTAAGTGAAATCCATAAACACTAATTAGGCTAGCTCTGTGAATGATTAATTTATTAAAAAAGTCTATTAATCAACATGGCATGACAAATAGATCCAAAAGTAACTATCAACCACTATTCCTCATGAACGAACTTCGTTTTAAAAGTGAATTACACTAAAAAAAAGGAATAAGAAGGAATAACTTAGACTTTACAATATTCTCTCTCTCACACACACAATGAGGAGCTTAGCATTCCAAATTCAATAAGTTCTTCACCTTATAACTTCTTCCAATTCACATATGTCCAAAGCTTCCCCATAACTAATTAGTGGGACCTTCACAAAACTGTTGAAATAATCTCATAATTAATTCATTTGAGTCTCTCTTTTTTAATTTGCTATAGAAATGGAATTAGACAAGTTTGATGCTAAGGAACCTATGGTAGTTGAATTTGCGATAATATTTGAGGCTACAAAGATGTAATTTCACATTATTCAAGAGGCGTATTTAGGTACTCTCTCTAAATAATTAATTAGTAATCAAAATATTTTCAATCGTTCTTCCTTTTGTCTATGTAAGATTTGATTCTCTTATATTCATCATATCCATTTATAATCTATAGAAAATTAATAGTGAAGGCTTGGATTATTGGTAAAGTCAAACAAATAGATACATGGACTCAAATTTCCCATCAAGTTTAGACTTTATATAGCTTAATATATCGTTGATTATTGTGTAGTACAAATGGCATGACCAAAATTTCTATGCTATTGAGTTAACTAAAGTTTACAATCTTGAACAAGCAAATCCAAAAGTTTTAAGAGTGCTTTGAAGTGGCATTGCAAGATATTCATTGTTATTTTGTCAAGGGTGGTGACTAGTGGACCTTCATATGTTTCTATTGTAGGATGGGGTGGTGACATAGGAGTAACATCACATAAATGATCATGGATGTCATTTGAACCAATGGTTTCCAACCTTTAATTGAGTTGTAACAATGACCAATGAAAATGCCCTCATACATCAAACAACCCTCCATTTTCTTATATTCCAATAGTCCTTGGGAGACTAGAAACAACAATTAAGGTTGATTTAGTAATGAATTGGTTTTCACAACCTTTGTATTCACATCCTCCCATCATATATCCATTAATGTTTACCTCTGTTATAAGACCTTTTGAAGTATTATTTTTCAATCCAAAAGAAAAATCATGTAAAGGCTTTAAAGAAAATAATCACCATGATTAACAAAATTAAGTGTAATAATAATATCTTTATCAATAGAATTTCCAAAGCCTAGTAGCCAACTAATACTACTGGGAAATAACAGATGGTAATTATAATATATGCGAAAACAACTCCTGGATCTTGGATGGTCTCCCTAGTTTGGAAGGAATAGTAGCTTGGATCTCTAAAACTATACTGAGTCCTGGATAAGCAAATGAAATGTTTCCCACGACATTGAACACATTAAAGACAATATCTTTAGTTGGTGAGCCTTTAATGTCATACTCCAGATATGGTAGTTTTCCTTAACGAGCAGAGGTTACCCAAGCAATTGTAGAATAGTTGAGTAATCCAATCAAAGAAAATTTAGTGTGGATCCTCAATGAACACAATCATGTCTTTCCTATATTAAAGTCGCATAGTTTCCCAAAGAAAATAAATAAATAAATAAAGCGTGTGGCTTTCAATGGAAACGAAAGAGCATCAACCCATATGACAATGGTATTGTTGTCCTCTTATTTCTCGGACACCATGGTCGATATTTAGCATAAATCTTCCTTTGTCAAGGGATTATTGGTAATATTTCTCATTTAATTCATGTGGAAGATTGTAAACCCATAAGCCATAGTTATTACTGTATAGTCTTTTGTCACACATCAATGGTGAAAATTAATTAATGATATCTAGATTCATGAGTAGTGAGTTCCTTAACACCTTAATGCTAAAAATATTGTATGTGGCTAAGCGGTTACGTAATAGGAAACAAAGAATTCATTTGTTATAATGGTCCTAATTAAAGGATTTTGTTAATACATAAAAATTGATCAATGCAATATAAATAAAAAATAAAGTGAATAGGAAATATAACTTGAATCATTAGCCCTAACAAGCAATGCAAATAAAGATAAAGTGCTTAAACAACATAACACAACATTTTAAAGGAAAAATTCATTGATTACAAAGGTATATGATTAAAACCAAGTAACACAACGAGTAGTAAGAGACCAGATACAATAAAGATGAAGATAAAGATAAAGTGATTCAACATTACATCACAATATTTCAATTGAATACACAGATTTTTAACAAAGCAAAGTAATGAAACAATAGAGAAACAATACAAGCATGAAAGGGGAAGATGAAGAGAGATACAATATGGGTGGGTTTAATGAAAGAAGTTGCGCGCTCTCTCTCTCTTTCTCTCTCTCTCTCTCTCTATATATATAACCATTATGGTATAATACATGTAAAACTGGTATCTTTGACTTCTACATAGTATGTTGTAATATATCATTAATATTACATGTAACATAAAGATTTTGTATTTTTAAAGGAATGGAATTTTAAATTATTTCAAAATACATTTATATAAAAAGTACTTATATTTATATGGTATGATTTTATTATTAAAATTTAATTTAGAAAAATAATTAATAAACAATTTATGTAGTGGTATGAAGTGAAAAGTTATTAATATAATTTGTGTGATAACTAATTGTGAAAAGGAAAAATGAACATAAATATTTAGAAAATTAATTTATTTACTTTTATTTTATTATTTCAAGATAATTAATTTAATTTAATTTTTCAAGATTATGAAATGTGCTTAAAAAAACAAAATTGAATAACTATCAAAACTCTAAAATGATGGAAACAAGTATATTAAAAAAAAAGGAAAAAGAGACATTTATATGATAATACGTCCTTCCTAAGATGTCTAGTGAACACATGCAGGGCAATTAAATTTGTAAAAAATGGATGCATAGTGAGGTCATATATAATTACTAAATATAAATATAAATTCTAGATTTAGAAAATCACTTTAAAAATATAAATTCATATTTAATAAAAGATCACTTATCTCATTGAATGTATTAAAAGTTATTTTCCTAGATTTGATGAACACTATTAGTTTGAAAACTTTGATGAACACTATTAATTTGAAACTACACAAAGTGGGTTTACCAATGCATATTATTCCTTTTGTTTGTGACTATTAATTTTGTTAAAGGAAATGCAAAAATGTGGTAAAATCTTAACTTGAATGTTCAGAGCATAAATAACAAGGCTGCGTAGCTAGCGTCCCCTGCTACTTGTTTTGATTATTGGGATTTAAGATTAGCAAACTGGATGTGTTTTAATGTATAGGATAAATAAAACAGATTTTATTAAGCAATAGTTTATTATTCTTAAAATCATTGTAATAATATGATTTCTCTAAATCAATTTTAATTTTAGTATCATTAAAAACAATATAGTTTATCTGGAAAGTTGGTTCTCTAAGAAAACTTTATGTAACCTTAATTATGTTCAAATGGTCATGTGAACTTATTTAGCTTTGTCTTTACGTCTTTTGTATTTTGAAAAAAACTAGGGAAATGTTACAATGATGATTCTTTAACATCTTTGGATAAATTTTCAATTCACATCATTGTTAAATATACCTTTCAGTCATTCCTTACCTTTCATTATTATTTTAAGTATTCTTCATACTTTCTTATCTATATCTAGAAGTAAACATGGTACAAATTAACAAAAATGTGACCAATGCCTATTGAGTTACACAAATAATTATCTACTCCATTCAACACAAATTATTTCAATTATCTTTGTTGTAAACTATTTATATTATTAATCTATTATTAATTTGAACCATGGTTTTTTTTATTTGGATTTCTAAAAAACAAGGAAATTTACCAGGGCATGTCTCTTCCTATGTCTAAACAAATTACCCTAAGTGGAAAAAAGCTTTTCAATAATTTTGCAACTTTACTTGAATGAAGATGATAATTAAATCCCTGAATAGTATAAATATTTTAAATTAGAATATTATGATACATCATTTACAATATGCCATCTCAATAACTATACATTAAATGTGTAAAATATTTTAAGTTTTTACTATTATGACCATGTTAAAGTCAAATAACTCAATGATAATACATGCAAAATTTCCTTGTAGTATGTCTTATAGACATATATAGATATGACATCACCTGTGATTTGTAAGCAAAGAGGTTATATACTAACATGGACATGGCCCACGTCCATTAATTTTAAGTGGAGTGGGATTTCATTTGTTGTAGAGACCCTTTGTTATTAGTTTCAATATCTTATTTTTTTATAGTATTTGTTAAGAATTTTAAATGAGAGATTTTGTTCTTTTTGAATTTTTTTTAGTTGGGTTGAATAACATAACAAATTTTAGAATTAGATTTTTCTTTGCCCCTTCTATTTGTTTGGTGATTTCGAGTAAAGTGTAAGATTTATTAATGTGTCATAATGATATATACAAGCTATTAATTAAACATGACTTTTGTATTTTATATTCACCTAATATTTTATAAAAAGTTTGGTGACATGAGTTAACTCCACATTCAATTTAGAGATGTTGCAAATTTGCCTCATATTATGTTGATCTCTAAGATCTATTATGTGGGAAGAGTGATTAAGTCCCTTGAGATGAGACTATTTTAAATTGAAAATAATTAAAGATAAGTTTAGACATTGAGGGACATCTTGATTTTGTTTCTCCACATGAATGAATGCCTTTTTTGTAATGTAAGAAGAAGGCACCTTGAAATAATTTCATCCTAAAATAAACATTAAATTGCACATCTAATTTATATTATAGAATATGGTTTCATGGATCATTATTATTCAATAACAATAGGCAAGTGGTAGTTGTTATTAGAGAATATAAATGCATTCATCATTATTATTCATCAAAAATAAGGAATTGGTAATGTTTAAGGATTTAGATTTAAGAGTGAAAGCTTCCCCTCAACCCAAGTGAGTTCTTCCTAGATAAGTTGTGGTGTAAAATCACCATAACACATAGCAAAATCAAGTTATTATTTAAGTTAAAAAAAGTTAAATTAAATTAACAAAAAAAATTTCATGGCCAAATTTAAAAAAATAGATAATAAAAGTAAAAATTTAACATTATAAACTATGAAATAATCTTTACTTAAAAACAAAGCATCCTATAAAATTATCTTTTTACTTTTGAATACTATAAAATCATAATTAATTTTATTATTTTATTTAAAAAATCACTGGGTGCAAGCCCCGGAAATGATGATTGATGCTATGTGATTCATTTCACTAGTTTCAATCCCACTTCTTCACCCCTGTGAGCATCACCTGATGCAATAAGTGCTAAGTGAACTATTCAAAAATCATGAGAAATTAGTCAGTTACGATTACCTCTCATGGGAATGGTCATACGTAAATGATTTACTTAACGCAGTTGAATCCCAAAATGATATCTAAGACAATTTTATCATTTTATTTAAAAAATAATAATAAAAAGTTCAAA
>APFE030383052.1:28785-87128 GCA_000404065.3 Pinus taeda | reverse complement strand
TAGTAAATATATTATATATATATATATAGACATGAAGAACATTTTTCAGTGTCTGGTTGGGTTAGCATTATTTTATTTTCAAAGTTTTATGATGTTTGTCAATAAATAATAATGCTTATAGGTGAGTAAGAGAAATGAATATAGAGTCATATTTTCAATGGTTGAATTGAGGTTTATGTGATCCATATCAAATATAAGAGAGTTTCTTCTGTGTAAATCACAAGAAATTTCATTTGTCGACCCGTTTCGAACCAACAAGTGTGGTTCATCCTCAGGACAAGTTGAATGATCAGATCAGGGTTAGTATGATTAAATAGATAGAGCATAAACTCCAATAGATGTATTCCATGACCAGGGAACGACTAGATTTGACTGGATTAGGGGAATAAAAAATTGATTTAGGTTCATTAAAATCTAAAAGAAAACGAACCATTTTTAACCACTTATATCTATTATAACCTAAATTAATCATTAATAATTAGTTACCAAAGAATTTGCATCTAAAAATTAGAGTAATTAATAGTTAAATATAAACATTATTAAATATATAAATACATAAATATCAAGATATATATAAGTCAAGGGCCTAATCTCTATACCAATAAATAATAAATTAATTAAATCTATATAATATATAATAGAAATTAATTGAGTAATAGAAGTAAGATTAAAAAAAAATTATAAATAAATAAATAATAATATAAAATAAAATAAACCTAAACATAATAAATAAAAATTAGA
Organism: Pinus taeda; assembly: GCA_000404065.3. Taxonomy (NCBI): domain Eukaryota; kingdom Viridiplantae; phylum Streptophyta; class Pinopsida; order Pinales; family Pinaceae; genus Pinus; species Pinus taeda. The sequence continues at coordinate 86,387 of APFE030383052.1, read as the reverse complement.
AATTCAACAACAAAAGTTATTAAATCTAATATGGGAGTAGTTAGTTATAAATTATAAAAATAGGGGTAATAGCAAGTTGTAATATTTATACATTTTATAATATTCTGATAAAATAACTAAATAAATTATCTTAATTCATAGGGTTAGTTCAATATTAAATGAATATATACATTTAATATGGAACTACTTTGATTTTAAGATAATTTATTTTTTAGTTATTTTATCTAGTCTATTTATAAATTGTAATAATATACAATTGCTATTCCCTATTTTTATAACTAACTACTCATTATTTAGATTAAATACCTTGGTTGACTTTTTTAATTTATTTATGTTGTATTATTATATTATTATTTGTTTTGTTTATTTATTTTTTTTTTAAATTACTCTATTACTCTATTAATTTCTATTTATAACTATTTTTATACGATTATTAATTATATTTATTCGGTATATAGAATAGGCCCTTTGAGACATTATATATCCTCATATTTATGTATTTATATATTTAATAATGTTTATATTTAACTATTAATTACTCTAATTTTTAGATACAAATTCTTTGGTAACTAATTATTAATGTAAATTAATTTAGGTTATAATAGATATAAGTAGTTAAAAATGGTCCGTTTTTTTTTAAGATTTTAATGAACCTAAATCAATTTTTTATTCCCCTAATCTAGTCAAATCTACTGGTTACCTGGTCATGGAATACATCCGTTGGAGTTTATGCTCTATCTATTTAATCATACTAAGCCTGGTCATGGAATACATCCGTTGGAGTTTATGCTCTATCTATTTAATCATACTAAGCCTGATCTGATCATTCAACTTGTCTTGAAGATGAACCACACTTGTTGTCGATGAAGAGTTTATGCTCTATCTATTTAATCATACTAAGCCTGATCTGATCATTCAACTTGTCTTGACGATGAACCGCACTTGTTGTCGATGAAACTCTTCGACAAATGAAATTTCTTATGATTTACGAGGAAGAAACTCTCTTATAGTCATATTTTCCTTTCAATAAAGTCTTCATATAGGTTTAGGATTTTATTTTTTTTATTAATCATAATTAATTATGTATGTTATTTCAAATAGGATTTATCTAATTTTATTTAAATATAATAATGATTAATACAATGGATAATGGTTTAGTTCTTAACATATTTTACTGATAATTATAATTATAATTAAAATTTTTTAAAAAATTATTTTTTTAATAAATTTATTATTAAAAAATATATATATTTTTTTTTATATGATTTTTGAGCATGTAATATTAATAAGCTATGGTATTGTAACAATCTTTATTTATAAGTTGAAAATCTCTATACTAATATGGAGATGAATCTCTATGATTAAGAATTTGGTTATATGTTTTTTTAAGTGTATATACTTTTAGCTCATATTAATTTTTCATTGGTCGTTGCTGAGGGTGGCATAACTGGAGATTTATACAAGAAGGAGTCTTCTAAATTGGTCGACATGGAAGGTGGTGTAACAAAGATTATGAGTGCGAATTGGTTGCTGTTGGAATTTAGTTACTTTAGTAGGTCCTATGTAGTCTTTTAGAAGCGGTATTCTTTTTGGTATATTGTTCTCTCTCTCTACTGGCCGTAGTTCTAGTCACCCCCGTTGTAAATATAGGTACTATGAGTATACCAGAGGAGGATAGCTTGGTGTCTGGCTCATGGGGCCGCCGTCAGTCTCGTTTGGGCAAAGCTTTCGAGAGCAATGTGAATGATCGAGGGAGGTTCCACCATGCTTGCGGTCTTTGCGATAAAGAGCATGTGGAAATCAAAGAAGGGTTGATGATAATTCAAAGGTCCATTCATCAACAACATAAGGAGACTCTCGAAATGCAAGAGCATCAACTGGAAAAAATGAGAGAATTCGTCAATTGGAAGACGAAGTTTTGCGTCTGCAAATTGAGCACTTGCAGCTCAAGCTGGTTGAGAACACTTGCAGCTCAAACTGGTTGAGAAAGCCCGAGGTCAGATGAAGAAAATATAGGATTCGATCTTAGCAACCTGACGCCAATGAAAGAATAACCAATACCATGCACCTTTTTTATTTGCCTGTTTTCTGATGTCAAAATACAAATGTAAATATTTGTTGAACCAGTTTTGCAGGATTTATAGCCATAGTCAAGTAGTAAGGGAGAATTTTGTAATTTTGGGAAAGAAAATTCTGGGCTTGGTAGAAAAGAATACAAATTATGATGCCCTCTAGTTGCTTTGAACTATTTTATAGGTCTCCTGATTTTTGGCCGTGTACGCGCCCTGATTAATACATATCCCCTACTCTTTTATGTTATTAATAATAATAATAAGTTAAAATAAGTTATAAGTTAATTAAGTTAATTATTTATATATATTATAATATCTTATTATATATATATATATATATATATATATTTCTTAAATTGATATTGTGAAATATATTATAAGAAAAGTGTTTTTGATGCCTTAAATTTACCAAATATATTAGTGTAATTATATATATAGCGAAAAATATTGAATCTTATTATATATAATTGGGGGGGTTTTAAGCCTTATAAGAATTTATAAATAAAATAAAAATAAAATAAATAAATAAAATTTATTAAATAACTATTTAAATAAATTTGTTATAATTTAATTTAATTATTTATTTTGACCCTTAATGTTTTAGTTTTATTATATATATACTAATATATATATTATTATTATATATATATATTAATCGTTAAATATTTACCGTGCTTTTTGAGATATATATTAGTGAATCTGTGGATCTTATTTTTTCACTGTCTAACTATGTCTTGATGATGAACCTCGAAAGTGTCGAGCCTAAAATTTCTATGTGATTTCTCCAGAAAATTTTGATTTAAATCATGAATCAGAAAAACATCCAATCTAAAATTTACCAATTATTTATATAATTACACCCATATTTAAATTGCAAGATATAATATAATTAATAAACTTAGTTTAATAAATCATTTAATAAACGTTGAATGAAAATGGATTTAAAATATATATATGTGAATGCATGATTAAAAAAAAACGCTATTTGACACGAATGGTTTTCTTCCTTCCGAGATATAGATGTTTTGAAGAAATGTTTTTAAAATGTAAAATCCGTGGTATAGAAATATTTGTTTAGTTATAGTATATATATATATAAAATTTTAGGTATTGTGTTATATATATATAAATATATATTTTTTTTTAAATATGAAATTATATAGTTATATATTTGTTTTGGAAATAGTGCGACTCTAGTTTCATAAAATGTATATGTGACAGATTTGGAATGCATTTTTTAAATTGTGATTTTTTTAGGAGTAAAAATATTATAAATATTTTATTGGTTTTTTTTACAAAATAGAAAGAGGAGTATTGATTGTTGAATTGAGGTTTTTATAGTTTTTTATTTCACTGAGTGTTTTGTAAGAAAACATATATAGAGTAGTATCTTCATGCTAATTTCCACCATTTCTCGGTTTAGAAGTTGCGGGTTCTCAACACCCTTGCTACTCGTGCCATAAGGATCTTTGATGAAAAGAGCTTCGAGAAGGAGAAATCCCATCTCCTTAATGTCTTTGTGGAGAACAGTTATAGTAGATACATGGGATAGAAGACTTTCCTCAAAGCGGCCAAGAATTCGTTAACTAAAAGAGAACCGAAAGAACGGATTCCAAGTGTCCATCTTCCGTTTGTTCAGGGAACCACTGATAGGATTGCAAGGATTCTTAAGAAGCATAATGTCCCCTCAACTTTCAGACCCTTTAACACCATTGGTAACTCCCTAAGATCTGTGAAGGATCTTATCGACCCTAAGGACATGAAAGGGGTATATATTATTCATTGTTCCTATGGGACCCCCTATATTGGTGAGACTGGTCGCTCCATTAATCAAATGATTAGTGAACACGCAACTGACCTTAAGCATAGGAGAACCAAGTCTTCCGCTTTAGTAGAGCATGTGGAGAAAACCAATCATCATGTATGTATCGAGAAGGGTAGTGTTATTGCTAGAGTTTCGCATTTCCATCACCGGAAATTTAGGGAAGCCCTTGAGATTGAAAAAAGGCTGAGCAATCTCAATAGAGAGGATGGCTTGAAGATCAGTAGTTGCTGGATCCTGCTGGATCCCAGCCCTCCCTTCCTAGTATTTTTCTTCCCTTCTTCCCCCCCAAGGTTATAGCTTGTTCTTGTTTTCTTTTTAGTAAATTTCCCATTGTTTTCCCGTATCCGGTGGCCTTTGTTCTTTGAGGAGTGGTTGATATAGTTTGAGGTACTTTAATAGCATTTTGTTTATGCTATTAGTTATATATTAATAATTTTAACTTAATTAATAAAAGAAAAATAATCTTGAAATCAATCTATGACAATATGCTAATTTAACACTTAAATAAACAAGTATTTAAAATATTCTTTCTACCCTTAAATCACTCTTATATTCATATAATTATATTTTAGTTTAATACTTTTATAGCTACTATTAATTTTAATATGAATTTTTTATATATAATTTATAATTAAAGTTATAAATAGTTTAAAACTTATATTTATATGACCCTTTAACTTTTTATTTAATAAGATTATAACTAACTTATCATTGATAATCGGGTAAATTACCTTATTTATTTTACTTTAATTAATTATAAAAGAAAAATAATCTTGAATCATCTATTTCTAATATGCTAATTAAATTTAAATTATTTAAATATTCTTTCTACTTAAATCACTCTAATATTTATATATTTATTATATTTTATTTATAATTTATTTTAATATATATTTATAATTAAAAGTTTATAAAATAGTTAAAACTTCTATATTCATATGTTCCTTTAACTTTTAATTTAATAAGAATATAACTAACTATCAATTTAATAATCAAATTACAATAACTTATGTAATTAAATAAAGGTTATGCCCCTAGTCCAGTCCAACTAACTGTTTTCCGGTCAAAAATAACCGTTACCTGGTGAAGAATTTTAGCCATTGGATGTTCTGCTTTGACTATTTAACATGCAAAGCCAGATCTCATTCTTCAACTTGTCCTGACGATGAACCACACTGGTTGGTTCGAGTCGACAAATGAAATATCTTTGTAGAATTGAGGCTTCTGTGATCCATCAAATTTGTAAGAAGAGCTTCGGCGTAAATCACATGAAAAAGACCTTTATCGACGCGTTTCGAACCAACTAGTGTGGTTCATCGTCAGGACAAGTAGTTGGTTCGAAACACGTCGACAAAGGTCTTTTTCATGTGATTTACGCCGAAGCTCTTCTTACAAAAATGAAATATCATGTGATTTAAGCCAAAAAATCTCTTATAAAGGAGTATTGATGTTGATTGAATCAAAATTATTAAAGGATCTATTTTATATTTGTGTTTTTTTTCACATACTAGTTCATGGATACCCGGGCCAATCAAAAAATCTCTCATAAAGGAGTATTGATGTTGATTGAATCAAAATTATTAAAGGATCTATTTTATATTTGTATTTTTTTCACATACTGGTTCACGGATACCCGGGTCAGTGGGTAGCCGCTACGTCCAGGGTTTTTTAACACTGAGTGGACGCCACCCGAAGGGCATCAACACCCCTCGGCCTATTTACTGACCTGACCCCCCAGAGCTTTCAGGATTCGCCCATGTGACCTCCATTGGCGAGGCCACTTGATTGACCGATTGAGCTAACTCTTGGTGGCTTTTTTTAATTTGTATTTATTAAATATTTTGAAGTAATTAAATTGTATAAGACTGTGAAATATTTTATTTTTTTAATTTGGTATATATTTAATTTTTTTAAAATTAAATAATTTAAAAATATATTTAAGATATATATTTTTAAATATATTTTATAATATATTTACAATAATTTATTTTTTAAAAATGTTTTCATATGTTATAAGTATTTAGTTTATTGTTTGTATTTTAATTGGAGTTGATGTTGGGTGGTGGGAGGAATGACATTTATGTTTTGAAATTGAAAGTTTAATTCCTGGCAATTGACTCTTCAATATGGATAGCTACCTTGCCTTCCCAGTAAGATTGTCCATCCCATTACTTCCTATGTCAAATCATTTAATTAATAATTATATAAATATCTAAAAATTGGTGACAATTTACAATATTAAGAAATTATTAAAGAAAGGAAAACTTTCTAACCATCACACACACACACACACACACACACACACATATATATATATAGATATGTAATTTTTTTGGGTAAATATTTTATTACTTTTTAAACTGGAATGTAGATAAAAGAGCAGAAAAACCTAGGTCAATCTTTCATTAGAGAGACCGGACCATAAACAAAATTGCACTCTACATAGAGATGCACTAGATATCAAAATAGTCATGGAAACTAAATAACTGAGATGTATATTGAAATCTAGGCCAAGTAGGCCGACAAAAAAAATTATAAGATCATACAGTGGAGAGGCTTCCATGCTAGGGTTTGAGTGGAGAGGGTTTTCTGCAAGGTTTGTTGCTACAATTTTCAAAGGGGGATGTGAGGGGGTCATTTTGCTTTAGCTATTTTGAAGGGGAAAGATGAATCCATGCTAGGGGAGGGGTGAGAACCCCTACTTCAAAAGTGTAGTAACTGGTAATTCCCAGAAAAGTGTTGGGGAACCCGAAGATGGAGTAGGTAGTAGTTCTTCAAATGACACCTTGGTAATGGGGGCTTAGTGGAAAATGAGATTGAAGGGTAAATGTGTACCCAAAGCGACTTCAAATCCAATTTTTTTTATCCCATCAAAGAACCTTGAAGGCATAGGAAATGAATGAAGGACCACGCCTTCATTTGCAATTTATTGGGAAGATGGCTGATGAAGAAAGACATTCAGAAATGGATTCAACAGAAATGGCAACAGAAGGGGGAAGTGGACTTGTGACTTGGTTTAAAAGGGGTTTTTATGGTTATTTTCTCCAACCTGGAAGATAAAGCCAAAATCTTCAAAGGAAACTTGTACTTTGTGAATAACGCAAGCCTTGACATTAGGCACTAGGAGGAGTGCTTCAACCTAGACATGGAAAAATTTCTAGCAGCGCCAGTGTGGGTTAGGTTGTACTCCCTTTCGACAAATTTTTGGATCAAGGAAATTCTCAAAGGGATTGGGAATTCCTTGGGAAATTTTGTTAATATTTCTAAAGTAACCAAGAAGGGGAAAAGCATGTCATACACAAGGATTTGCGTTTACATGAGCACCTCACAACCCTTGTCGACATATATTGATCTGAATTATCAAGGAGAAATTTGATTGAAACCACTAGACTATAAGAATGTTCCCTTTAGGTTTTGCTAGTGCCATGAACAAGGTCATATCTTTCGTGATTGCCCACTGAGGAAGTAGGAAATTTAGGAATTGAGGCAACAATAATTGGCAGATGGGTTCGTGAGAGTAGTAAATTGGAGGAGGATTGCAAAGGCACAAAAGGGTGGGGAAAAGGGCAAGGCACTGGAAGAAGAGAATGTGTTTGCCGCACTAGAGAACACGATGGAGTATTTTGGCCTCTGGGAGGATATTGCCATGGAGGAGTCAGTGAAGGAGGATTTGAAATAAAATAAAACTCCCAAGTGTAAATCTCTAGAGGAGGAGCTAGAACCGAATTTTTTCTTGGGCCTTCCAAGGATACAAGAGGCATTACCATTGTTAGAGGAGAACCCCACCTCTTTGGGGGAAGAGGAAAGATTCCTTGTGGCCCTTATTAATAGCTAGGTGCAACAGGACTTGTCGGAGCTCCTGACTAAGCAGAATAAAATCTATGTTTGGGTCCATTTACAATGGAAAATCAAAGGTGGTTTGAGGGAGATTCAAATGGAGGACTGAGAGGCATTGAAAGGGGTAGAGGAAAATGGCAAATAGTTGGTCGGGAAGGAAGTAAAGTGAAAAGGGAGAAAATCGGTGAAAGAAGATATTCATTTGATGGGTGAGCAATTGGTAAATTATGTCTAGGTTACTGTGATTCCTTAGTTTTTCCCCTCCTCCCAACCTCATTCCTAATAAAGTGTGTTTCATGGAATATTACATGAATTAATAGCAAGGGAAAGCATAGGGATATGAGAGAAAGAAAAGAAATGGAGAAATTGGCACTAGTGTTACTTCGAGAAACAAAGGTAACATTGAGAAACTTGTTAGATATAGTGTCAATATGTTGGAAAGGTTGCGAGGTGATGGTGTTGGATGCCATAGGAGGGCTTGACAATTCCGTGGAATCCCCTCGTGGTAGAATTTAATTCATGGCTAGCAAGTCCCAAGATTTTTCAGATAATTTTCAATATTTGGGCTCAAAAGAGTCGATATGGTTGATGATAGCCTATGGCCCTCATTCCCCTTATGAGAGAAAGGAGTTTCTGGAGGAGTTGAAGTTTCACTGATTGTGTGTTAGAAAATGTAAAGCAAAAACTATTATATCTTATTATTCCTTAACCTTGATAATGCTTGTGAATCTTTAGTTATCTTATTTAACTTCTTAGTTAGATCTGTTGGCATTGTGACAAAAGTGTTGTCCTTGATGGAAACCCACTCAGATGACAGATCATAGTACAACATATCAATAGCAAAGAATTAATGATTAGAGAGAGGTATAGGCAGGTTCACCTTGACAAAGGAGCATATACACGTGGGTTAATAGACCAAAAGGAGCGTATAATGTACACATGCAGTTTCACAGGAGGAAAGGCGTGTACATGTTGGAAAACTAAGTTTTGGTCCGAGGTATTTGGTCCATGGTATTTTGATCCATGGTATCAGTCCAAGGTATCTGGTCTGAGGTATTGACCCCAGGTATTTGGTCCAAGGTATTGGTCCTAAGTGGTTCTGGTCCATGGCATTGAGAGAGGCCTAAAGCTATATAAGGAGGAGAAGATCATTAGGCCAAGGTACTCAAGTATTGAATATCTGATGAAGAGTGAGATCTAGTATGCAGGTTATTGGGTTATGGTGCATTGTTGGATCTGAACCAAGGAGGAACCTTAGCGGTTGATGGAGGATAAGATCTAAAGATCTTAAGGCGTAAAGTGAACTATCATTATGTGTTTTTGCTCATGAATACTCCAGATCTGAATACTGACGCATATATTATTTTGTAAATGATATGATCTGGGTATAACTGAAGTATGGTATAGCTGAAGAATAATGAATTAATAGTTGCAGATGTATACGCTGGTTGGATTTGAGGAAAGCATGTATACACGCAGGTTCGACACAAGAAAGTAGCGTATACCTTATAATCAATGTTTTAGTTGCTGTTGTTTGTTGTTGCTGTGTTCTGGATTATTGGTTGGGTTCTGGTTACTGTATTCTAGTTACAACATTTTGAAAGATCAGATTGAAGGGTTGTCAAAGTGATTGATTGATTTAGTTGTGGTTGGTGCAAAGGAGATCGGTTGATGCATATATGTTTTTATTGAATGATGTTATTGATGGATCCAATCTGAAAATTTATGAAATGTGGTCCTTGGAAGAAAAGTAGGTTGGCACCTACGTACTAGTAAACATATCAGCTAGTACAGAAGCTAGGGGGTTGTAGCTCCCTTCCAGGAGAAGATGGAGAACAAGAGAAGGTTGTAGCTTTCTGCTGGTAGAAGCCTGCGTACTGGTATAATTCTGCACCAGTACAAAAATCGTAAAAAGAAGTTTCTTATTATTAACAAGATAGAGACGATTGCAGCAGGTGGTTTTCACCCACATTGGGTTTCCACCTTATATCTTGTGTTCATGTGTGTGATTGTCTATTCTGTTTTTACTGCACATGGTAACTATTTATATGGTTCTGATGCATTGATTAAAGTTCAACATATGATGAATTAACTAAATCATAAGTTTGCAGGATATACGCTAGTTGCCTTAAACACAGTTGCGTATACACGTGAGTTCAATTAACTGAAGTAGCGTATATGAATCTGATTATGGAAATGAAAAATTATTGACTTGCTAATACTGATTCACCCCCCCCTCAGTATTATTTCCAACAATTGGAATCAAAGCAGGTCCTTCAAAAGAAGCTTGATCACTTGAAGGAAGATGCATCATAATGAGTAATCAAGAAAGAGAGGGATCCATCAGACCACCAATCTTTGATGGAAGCAACTTCGTTTATTGGAAGGTAAGAACCACAACCTATCTTCAATCTCTTGGAATAGATGTCTGGGAAATCGTGGAAGGAGGATATACATTTCCATCAGCAATTCCTACAGATGCAGTAGGTAAAAAGAAATATGAAACCAATGCCAAGGCTATCAATACATTATTGAGAAGTCTGTCACAATCAGAATTTGTCAAAGTTATGCAGCTCAAATCCGCTAATGAAATATGGGACAAAATTGTTCTAAGCTATGAAGGAGACTCTCAGGTAAAACGTGCAAAACTGCAAACTCTGAGAATTCAATATGAAACTCTCAAAATGCAAAATGATGAAAGTATAGCTAGTTACATCTTACGTATAAATGAGATTGTTAATTGCATGAAGAATTTGGGTGAGGAGATAAAGGAAGTTACTTTAGTTGAAAATGTTTTAAGATCCTTGTTTGCTAAGTTTGAATCAAAAGTATCTGCCATAGAAGAAAAGCAAGATCTTCAGACTATTACTATGACACAACTGCACAGAATCTTAACTGCTTTCGAGATGAGAAAAGGAGGTCCATCAGATATGAGAGAAGCCACATTTAAAGCTTTAGGAAAAGAAGAACTCAATGAATTAGGACATATTTCAGAAGGAGAAGAAGAAACAAACTTTGTCAAGAACCTTCAACGAGGTTCCGGAAGATTCAGAGGTAAACTACCTTTCAAATGTTTTGCTTATGGAAGAGTCGGTCATTATGCTGCCAAATGTCCTCATAAAGATCAATTTGATAAAGGTAAGGAATATGCAAGATGAAATAGAGAACAAAGTGTAAGTAAGAAGAGCTACTATATGCATGAAGATAATGATGGCTTATCAATTAGTGATGAAGATAAAAATAGTAATGACTATAGACTTTTGATGGCTTTTGAAGATGACGATTTATTGGATTTTTTAGATGAAGATGACCTTTATGAAGAAATATCTAAACTTAAAATCTATTTAGAAGAAAAGAATATGATTATATATACTTTGACATTCCAACTTGCTAAAAGAGAAAAACACAATGAAAAACTAGAATGTGAAATTGTGGGTCTAAGAAAGGATATTGAGAAAACAAAAGCTCTCAATCTTAGATTTGCTAAAGGATCGGAAACCTTAAATGAAATTATCAAAGTGCAGTGTTCTCCTCTGATAAAGACAGGTCTTGGATATATTGAAGAAGCATCTCAAGCACATAATCCGTCAACCTCCACTAAAAGCTATCTTGATGCAGCAAAGAGCAGTGAACGGTTTGACAATTGTCAGCAAAGGCATAAAGTAGATCACCAGGTAAATTAGGCTCAATTTAATTCAAGGATGAACAGAAGATACAACCAACCTCAGGGAAATCATACTCAATTTGCTTCAAGAATGAATATCAATAGAAACTACAATCACCAGGTCAGTAGATTTGATAATTGCAGGAACTTCTTTAATGGCCAATGTTTTTCATGTCATAACTTTGGACACAAAGCTACTCAATGTGTTGCTTACAAGACCATCATGACTAGAGAAACATGAATTCAAAGGAGTGTGACAAGGATCATGAAAAGGACCTACAATAACTTTTCTCTTCTTGAAAATGAAATAGAATGCTCTATCTGTAACAACATCGGTCATGAAGAATCTAAATGCAGGAATAATTTTTGGCAAACATATTAGAAAGAGAAAACTTCATTAAGTCCCAAAATATGGAGAAAGAAAGAATCACAAACAGAAAGATGTGGTATAGCCTTGTATGCAGAAGGACAAGAGAATTAGTGGTACATTGACAGTGGATGCTCAAAACACATGACAGGTGATAGAGAAAAACTTCATTCATATAATGCCTTAGAAAAGGAAAAGAAGGCCTGATTTGGAAATGACACTCCTGCTATCATAAAAGGTAAAGGCTCTGTTCTATTAAAAGAAAAAAATTAAAGATGGGAATGTTATGTATGTTGATGGTCTAAAGCATAACCTGTTGAGTGTCAGTCAAATGTGTGATCAAGGAAATGAAGTGGTATTTCAATCGAATGGATGTGTTGTTCATGAGCTGGATACAGGAGAAACCATGATCAAGGGTATAAGAAATCCAAACAACTTATACATACTCAAGGGAGGACAACAACAATGCTATCTAAGCGAAAATGATGAACACTAGCTATGGCATAGAATATTGGGGAATCTCAGCTTCTCTCAAATAAGAAAAGCATGCAGATTCTAGGCTGTTCGTGATCTTCTTGATATTACCATTCTAGAAAATACAATATGCAAATCATGTCAATTTGGTAAGCAAACCAAATCACACTTCCCTGAAAAGGAAGGATCAGCTAGTAAGCCTCTTGAACTTGTTCATACTAATTTATGTGGACCATCAAGGAAAAAGTCACCTCGTGGAGAAGAATACTTTATATTGTTCATTGATGAGTTTTCGAGAATGTGTTGGATAAGACTTCTAAAGCATAAAGATTAAGCATTTGAAAAGTTCAAAGCCTTCAAAGCTTTGGTTGAAAATGAATCAGATCGCAAAATCAAATGCCTCAGATCTGATCGAGGAGGGGAATTTACCTCGTATGAATTCTTTGACTTTTGTGAAGAATATGGAATACAAAGGAAATTCTCCACTACAAGGACTCCTCGGAAAAATGGATTGGTAGAAAGGATGAATAGAACTGTTCAACAAATGGCTTGTGCTATTCTAGATGAGTTTGGAACTCCTACAACCTTTTAGGGTGAAGTTGAATTCGCTGTCCTCACTATTCTCAACCAAGCAAATGTTTGGGTAAACAACACTCAAACTCCACATGAACTTTGGTATGGTAAGACTCCTATTGTAAAATACCTCAAAGTTTTTGGAAGCAAATGTTACATCAAAAGGACTGATGAAAAACTTGGTAAGTTTGAACCCAGAGTAGATGAAGGTATTCTCCTTGGTTACTCTTCCTGAAGTAAAGGATATAAATATTACAATAAAAGACTTGGGAAAATTATTGAAAATATTGATGTTGTGGTTGATGAGCATGCAAAAATCCAAAACAGGTAAAAATCGAAGATTATGAAGAAGATGAGGATCATTTTCACACATCAAATCACACTGATTCTGAAGAAGAAACCAATGAAGCACCAGGAGAAGAGATAACAATAGAAGAAAAAAATCCATCTAGGTATGTTCAAAAAAATCATCCAGAAACTCAAATTTTAGGAGAAAAAGGAGCAGGTGTGTAGACGAGAAGAACCATTGCCGAAGCTTCAAGCAATCTAGCATTACTATCTTCCATTGAACCTCAAAATGTAAATGAAGCATGCAAAGATGAATGTTGGGTCAAGGCCATGAATGAAGAACTTGAGCAAATTGGAAAGAATAATACTTGGGAATTAGCTCCTAGACCTCATGATAAGAATATCATAGGAACTAAATGGATATTCAAAAACAAGTTGAACAAAAATGTAGAAGTTATTAGAAACAAGGCTAGAATTGTTTGTAAAGGATATGCTCAACAAGAAGGTATAGAATTTGAAGAAACTTTTGTACCTGTTGCTAGACTTGAAGCCATCATAATGTTTCTTACTCTTTCTAGTTTTTAGAAATTCAAAGTATACCAAATGGATGTAAAATTTGCCTTTCTTAATGGAGACTTAGAAGAAGAAGTCTATATTGAACAACCAGAAGGATTCATTCTTAGAAATGATGCAAAACTTGTATGCAAGCTTAGGAAGGCTCTCTATGGTCTAAAATAGGCTCCAAGGGCATGGTATTACCGTCTTGAAAAATATCTCCACCAACAGGGTTTTTCAAAGGGATCAGCAGATAGTAATCTATATACAAAGATTGACACTGGTAAATTGCTAATAATTTTTGTTTATGTTGATGATATCATTTTTTGGTAGCAATGAAGGATCCATAAGTTAGAATTTTTCTTTAGTAATGCAGCAAGAATTTGAAATGTCATTTCTTGGTGAGCTCACCTACTTTCTTGGTCTACAAGTTTAACAAAATAAAGATGGTATTTTTCTCTCACAAACCAAATACCTCAAACAGATCTGGAAAAAGTATGGCATGGAAGATTCTAAACCAGTATGTACCCCAATGGTGACAAGATGCAGTCTCAGCTCAAATGATGAATTAGTAGCGGTGCATCAACCGACTTATAGATCCATGATTGACAGCTTGCTTTATCTAACAGGTACCAGACCGGACATCATGCATGTAGTGGGAATAGTTGGAAGATTCCAAGCAAATCCAAAGGAATCACACCTTCAGACAGTCAAAAGGATCTTCAAATATCTTCAAGGAACACAAGGCTTTAGTTTATGGTATCCTAGAGATACAAATCTTACATTTCATGCATATACAGATGCATATTGGGCAGGAAGTGTTGATGACCAAAAAAGCACTAGTGGTGGTGCATTTTATATGGGTTCCAGGTTAGTGTCTTGGTTCAACAAGAAACAAAGTTCAATTACATTATCTGTAGCTGAAGTAGAATACATGACTTCTGCATCTTGCTGCACACAACTACTTTGGATGATGCAAACCTTGCAAGATATTCAGATCACATGTACTCCACCCATTTCCATTCTATGTGATAATACAAGTGCCATCCGTATTTCAAAGAATCTAGTCATGCACTCCAAGACCAAGCACATACCCATCAAATATCATTTTCTATGTGAACAAGTGCTTGAACAAAAGGTCAAATTGGAGTATGTTCCCTCCAAATAACATGTTGTTGATATATTCACTAAACCACTACCTAGAGAGACATTTGAATATCTTAGACAAAAGCTGGGAGTGGTTGCTGCATCATCCCGCTGTTAAATCCTATTTTCTTCAAATAAAGGTGGTTATATGCGAGTTTCATGAAGCGTAGTCACGTATATACGTTGGTTTCGGTGAGTACAGTGGCGTATATGTGGGTTTGAGGAACAGTAGTGGGCCAAACTTAGGAGAAAGGGGTTTGATATGGTTCAGGGGGAGCATATGCTTTTGATAATACATTGTTGGCATTATCTGAGAAGATCTCAGTGCAGAATTTGTTTCAGGTGGAACAGGTTCAGGGGGAGAACATAGTTGTTGATCTGGATGCTGATTGACAGATGCTGCGGATGATAGTTGCTGATGACTATCATAGTCTTGTTTAAGATATTTGGTCTCTAAGTCATGCACATATTTTAATGTAAAGGTCATGAAATGTCCTAATTTGTACCCCACTATGCATGGGATGGATGATGTAATGTTTGTGTTTTGACATGTATAAACAATTGTATATCCCCACTTGGTTGGGTGGTGTTGGTACCATTCCATTACCATCTTTTTCTTCTAGAAACATCATCATTTTTCTATCTTTTTCCTCCATAGACCCCTTATATCCATCGAAATTGATTAGTTAATAGAATTATAGTTTTTAGTTTGCATTAAAGTTAATTTATGAATTTTTATGTTAGAAATTAGGAATTTCAACAAAAAGATTACAGGAAGTTATAACATCCTGTAAATGGTTTATCATCTGACACGTGGCATGACAGGCAAGCCAAAGCAATGGATAGGAACGAGACCTGGAATGTACATGCATGGAGAAAACTAGTTCTACAGCAAATCAAAACCTCCTGGTTATGCGGTCAACGCTGGTCAAACCCTAGCCTTTTGGTTACAAAGGCAGTAAAAAGCCATGGTTTCCCAAACGGGTTTCGTTTTGTTTTTTTGGAAATCAGTTTAGATTAGAAATGACCAAAAATCACTCCATTGTAAAAGCAGAAACATCTGCTTAATGAATGTACATTCGATTCAGATAGGGACAGGCAGATAAAGACTGCGTATTATTTTGTTTTCAGGGACAGTTACAATTATTATCTCTGTGTATCGTTTGAGAACATAACTCTTGTATGTGATTGCAATCTTCAGCACTTGAATATAGTTACGGTTTTACTCCAGTAGTGTCTATGCGTTAATACTCTCATTGCTTGAGTTTACTTCAGTGTACCATTGAAACGTGGACGGGCCCTGCGTGGATTGGTATACTGTTAATTTCGTTTCCTTAGCAATTTTTGAATTTGAATAGAACGCATAGTGTTTAGTGTTATTTCCATGTTTATGACTTTGTCAATTTGATTAGAAATTCTCACAAATGGTATTTATGGTGATAGCTTGAAGATTTTATCGTTAGATCATTGAACCATATCTTGTAAGAGATTTGATCCATCGTTATATTTTAAAGCATCTCCATAGACTCTGTTTTTATGCATTTAAAATTTAGTGTGCTTTTGATTTTTCATGAATGCTTCAGTGTTAACTAGATAGAGCTTTTTTGCATAGCATCCTTGTAAGGGGATTAAAATCTCAGTTTAGCAATACGCTGTTTCCTTAGGACAGTTAGATAACTTAGGTGATCTAAGTGTTAAGGTGAGAGGAAACATATCTTAACCTTCTATAAAGAAGTACTGTAGCCTATCACAATGAACACTTAGTTAGGAATCCTTTATGTCTATAGACTTTAGACACATGCCTCAAAGTTTACTTACCCTGGTTGATAATAAATCTAGTCTAATCTAGCACCCTAGATTGGCCACTACATTTTGGCGCCGTTGCCAGGGAGGCGTAGTTAGAGGATTTCGAAAAAAAATCAAAATAAAAAAATTTAAATCAACAAAAACAAACAAAAACACAACATAGATTTGATTGTCACTTTAGAAATCATGTTTGCTTATGCCTAGATCTAGAGATAATAGAGGTAGATTCACAAAAAACCCCCATCCAAAAACTAACCTATCACCAGGAGCAGACCCTTTGGGAAAAATTGAACACACAACGCCAGCTGAGGAAACCACCATACAAAAATTAGAGGATAAACACAAATAAGGCCAAAGACTTACACTTATTGAGAGACAAATCCTATTGGCACACGAATCTCAGAAGAAACATCTCCCTGAATCTTCTACAAAGAGAGAAAGTGGAAAAATAACTCAACAATCTCTAGAACAACTCTTTGGAACGAGTGATACTGAACAAACAATCAAATCACCAGAGGAATCTTTAAAAATGGCCGAGGAAGGATGAGGATCAGCAAGAAGACCCACTCCTGAACAACAACATGATCAAGGAGAGGAGGAAGAATCAACCTTTAAAGTTCCTATCCACGAACCAGAAGACAATCATCATGAGGAAATAAAAATGAAAAACATACCTCCTTCTGTGTTACCAAACTTTTATGGCATGGCTTCAGAAGACCCAGATTCATTCTTTTTTGAGTTTGACATTGTATGTCGAACATATGGTTACACAGATGATGCCCATAGGCTTAGACTCTTCCCAGCAACATTAAAGGCATCAGCACTAAGATGGTTCATGGGACTTGGTGAGCATGCAATAACTGATTGGGATGGCATGAGAAGAATATTCCTAAGGAAATACCAACCTTATTGTAGATAAAAGGATTCTAAAGATGATATCTTTAGGATGAATCAACAAGAGGATGAAAGTTTAGAAGAGTACTTGGAACGATTTGCTTACAATTTACAAAAATCAAAACATCGATCCATGACTCTTGATCTCATTAGAACAATATTTTTAAAAGGCATTCGAGAGGAATACTTAGATGATCTTAATTTGATGGGCAAAGGTGATATTTCCACCTTACCTTTCGAAGAAATTTTTGATCTATGTGAAAAGTATTCTAGTAGCAAAGCCAAAATTGGAAAGAGAACCATATCATCCAAAGCCACAAAATCTGCTTCAGCTAGTGTCACATGAGCTGAAATAGGAAATTTGTTAGAGGAATTCAAAATAGATCTGTTGAGTACATTAGGGACTGAAATTGACACTCTTAAAGCTAAGAAAAGACAAGAGGAGGAAGATCAAATGATGGCTATCTTTTGTCCAAAATGCTGGAAGAAACATGCCTTAAAAGATTTCCCATTAGAAAACATTCAAGTTTGTGCCTTTTGTACTGAAAATCATGAATATTTCATTGCTCTAAAGTCAAGGTTTTGCAGAATTGTAATGTGGCATCCAATACAGATATGGAGAATGTGTATTTTATGGGTGCAAAGAGACCATGGCAGCCAAGGTATGTTCCCAAACCAGAATTTACAATTTCCTGCAGATGATCAGATGTATGCTCAGTATTCATGGAATGTACCAATGCCATGGCAGCACCAAAGTTACCCACAACAACAATGGAGACCATCTCAGCAATACTCTCAACAATATCAACCATACCCTCAACCACACCAACCATATTCACAGCCATATCAACAATACCATCAACCATATTTTCCATATCATCAATCATATCAGCAATATCCTCAGCAACAAGTTTTTTACCCACATCAACCCCAACCCACTCAACAAGCATTGCCTGCTCCTCCACCAATAAATCCACCACAATTACAACTTCCATCTAACCCACAACCTCCTAGACCTCCTCAAATCCCTGCTTAACCTGTACCAAATCCAAATAACAGAGCAAAGAGACCAGCTTACAATGTAGATTAGGGACCCTCATATCCCACATTACCCTTGCAAAATATCAATTTGAGGTCTGGTAAGGTACTTCACAAAGAATCTCCAGCAGCTGATAAACAAGAAGAAAACGAAGAAAATGAAAATGAAACTCCCATTCAAAGGAAACCAAATGATGACATCAAAAACAAACAAATGCAACCGTTGCATCCACCACCTTTTCCAGACCGATTGGTCCAAACAAAACTTCCCATGTCTATACCACAATTTGATGTTTTAGATGAGCTAAAGAATGTCTATATAAAAATTCCGCTACTACAAGCCATAAAAGACATTTCCATATATACTAAATCCATCAAAGAACTGTGCCTTAAGAAGCCTACTAGGAAAAGAGTTGATCCACAAACCATTCATGTTATCGGACATTTAGCTGGCCTTATGACAAACACCATTTCAATGGAAAAGTATGTTGATCCTAGTATTTCCAGAGTCACTACAATCATTAACAACATACATATTCCAAACACCTTAATTGATCTTGGGGCCGCAATAAATGTGATGACTCTTGAAACCATGAAAACACTCTAGCTCACAAACTTGCAGCACACAACACTTGTTCTAGAACTCGCTGATAGGTCTAAAGTGATTCCTGAAGGGATTTTGGAGGATATAATTGTTTCACTGGACTCTTGGGAGTATCCAGTGGACTTTTTAGTTCTTCAGCCAAAATCCAATTTAGGAGGACACCCTATCATCCTTGGTAGACCATGGTTAGCAACTACTGATGCATTCATAGGATGTAGATCGAGTAATATGATCATTTCACGAGGAACTGAAAGAAAACAACTCACTCTTTACCCATCAACACAATCACCAGCAGTAACACACAATTTATGGCTTGATGATAAATACAATGATAAGGTAGAAGTTCAATCTGTTTTCAGCATCAACCAAATCTATGATTTTCAATAACATAATAATGATGATTTGGTAGAATTGTTCCTTTCTCAACCTGATGTTTGCTAAGAATTGAGAAATGACCAATACTATGCTGCAGATGAAGTTTTGGCACAAAATTTTCAGGAAACATGCACCATTCATTCTTTGCAAACAACATTTCACAACATTTTTCCTATCCAATCTATCACAAACACACAGAGTAAGACCATAGAGATTAGTCTAGGAAAAACTTTGAATATTGGCACTCACCTAGACTCATCTCAGGAAGAGAAATTGATTCAATTATTGAGAAAATACCAGAAAGCATTTGCTTGGGACTACACCGATATGCACATAATCCACCCTGAAACATGCACTCACCATATTTATACAGATAGCAATATCAAACCAGTGAGGAAACCATAGAGACGAATGAACCCCATGCTTCAGGATATTGTTAGAGAGGAATTACAAAAACTGTTAAAAGTCAATTTTATCTATCCTATCTTTGATAGTCAGTGGGTATCCCCATTGGTAGTAGTGCCCAAGAAAAATGGTAAGTGGAGGATTTGTGTTAACTACATACAATTGAACAAAGCAATCCTCAAAGATTATTTCCCACTACCATTTATTGACCAAGTGTTAGACACATTAGCTGGGAAATCATCATTCTCTTTTCTTGATGGTTTTAGTGGCTACAACCAGATCAGGATAGCCTTATAGGACCAGGACAAAACCACTTTTACTTGTCCTTGGGGCACCTATGCTTATAATGTTTTTCCATTTGGACTTTGCAATGCTCCAGCTACATTTGAGAGAGTTGTATTAGCTATTTTTGCTAATTTAGTTCATGATTGAGTTGAAGTTTATATGGATGATTTTTTAGTGTATGGTGATTCATTTGAGCATGCATTAACGAATCTTGAAAAAGTTTTGAAGAGATGTATTGAAGCTAATCTGTCCCTAAGAAACGAAAAGTGTTTTATGATGTTAAATGAAGGGATAGTATTAGGACACTATATTTCTTCTCATGACATTAAAGTTGATCCATCAAAAATCCAGATCATTGTCGATTTGCCAATTCCGAAGACTCAAAAAGAGGTAAGAAGTTTTCTTGGGTATGCAAGCTATTACAAAAGGTTTATTGAACATTTTAATAGAATAACTTTACCTTTGTTTAGGCTTCTAGCCAAAGATGCACCTTTCAACTGGAATGATAATTGTCAGACAAGCATTTGAAACACTCAAAGGAAAGTTATCAACCACACCAGTCTTAAAAGGACTTAACTGGAACCTACCATTTCACATCTTTACAGATGCATCTGATACTGCAGTAGGTGCCTCATTAGGCCAAAAAGAGGAGTCTTGTCATTATGCCATCTATTTCATTAGCAAAAATCTAACACCTGTAGAATTAAACTACACAGTCACAGAAAAAGAAATGCTTGCAGTCATACATGCTATGAATAAATTCCGACATTATATAATTGGTTATGAGGTTTTTATACATACTGACCATTCTGCGATTAAGCATTTAATGAATAAACCAGTAACTAGTGGCAGAGTTACCAGATGGTTGTTATTGTTACAGGAATTTAACATCACAGTGTTAGATAGACCAGATAAGGAGAATCAGGTGGCACATTTTCTTTCTAGACTGCAAAATCAAGGTGAGGTTTTTCCGGTTGAAGATTCTTTTCCAGATGAAAATTTATTTGCAATTTCAATAGTGAATCCTTGGTATGCTGACTTGGCTAATTATTTGTCCACAGGAAGAACACCCCCATATTTTACTCCAAAGGAAAAGAAGAGGCTAATCAAACAAAGTGCACGATACTCATGGGTTAATGGCGATTTATTTTACACTGGTTATAATATGATTATTAGCCAATGTGTAAGAAATGATGAAATAATTGATATTTTAAAATATTGCCATGATGAACCGTGTGGTGGGAATTTTGCAGCTAAACGAACATCATTCAAGATTCTTAGTCTTGGATACTACTGGCCATCTATTTTTAAGGATTCCAAGAAGTACGTGAAGAGTTGTGATAACTGTCAAAGAATGGGTAGGCCAACAACTACAGATGAGATGCCACTTCAGCATCAAGTACACCTAGATCCATTTGAAAAATGGGCTCTAGATTTCATAGGACCCATCAATCCAACTTCCAATGGTAAGAAGTACATCCTAGTATGTACTGATTACGTGACAAAATGGGCTGAAGCCAAAGCACTAGTTTGGGCAACTGAACAAACAGTGGTAAATTTCCTTTTTGAAGAAATTTTTGTAAGGTATGGAGTACCAAGGGAGATAGTAACAGATCAAGGTACTTAGTTTACTTCAAAGTTAGTTAAGGACATCACAGAAAAATATCAAATCAAGCACAAAAGAAGTACACCTTACCATCCACAGGCCAATGGCCAGGTGGAATCCACAAATAAAACATTGGAAGGAATTATCACTAAGACCGTAGCAATGAACAGAAAGCATTGGTAGGAGAAGCTCAATGATGCACTTTGGGCTTATAGAATCATGTGGAAGAATACTACATGATTTACACCATATCAGTTGGTGTATGGCAAAGAGGTAATGCTTCCTATTGAGTTTTAAATACATACTTTTAAGATGGTTGCAGATTTGGGAATTGATCTTAATGAAGCACAAAAAGAAAGAATTCATCAGTTGAACCAGCTGGATGAAATGAGGCAGCAAGCAGAGGAGACAATGCTCCTCATGCAGAAACAAAGGAAGCAGTGGCATGATGCACATATAAAAAAGAAACAGTTCAAAGAAGGAGACTGGGCTTTACTCTTTGACTCTAAATTTAGAGATCATAAAGCCAAATTTACCACACATTGGATGGGCCCATATGAAATAGTTCACGTTTATGAGAATGGATCAGTCCAACTTATTACCATTGATGGAGAAGGTCACCCCTTTCTTGTCAATGGCCATAGGTTGAAACCCGATCATAAGCCCATCACCAAGGAGAATTTTCTTCAAACTATATCTCAGCAAAGGGAGGTTGAGATATTGCAGCCTTCAGCTATAGTATCTCTACCTTAGTTCCTTTTATTTCCATTTAAAAAAAAATAAAAAATAATAATGGTTCAGATGTGAAAACCAGACCCTGGCACACTCTAACCCAGAATTCTTACTTGAAAACCAATTCTTTGGCTGGTAAGAATTCCTTGTTCTTTTTGTTTCCTATTGATTCATCGATTTAATAATGACTTGAGGACAAGTCAAAGCTTTAGTGGGGGAGAAGCATCAACATTTTTATTTTTCTTATCTCATCTCCTCATTGTAAATTTTCAAAGAGTTTATCTCTTCATTGAAAAATCTCAAAGAGTTTGTTTAAGCACTTCAATATTTCAATAAAGAAGTTGTTTTTGTCTTTGTTCTAATCAGAGGGCCCTGTTTAAGCACTATGCACTGGGACCTGTTCAGAAGACCATGTTACCAGCACCAACATTAGAGGGACCTGTTCAACAAACATAAAAGGGACCTGTTAGAGACTGCTATCTCAAGCTACTTCAGCAAAGCTTCAACAAAGTTTCAACAAAGATTCAAAGGTTACTTATCACCGAGGCTCCATCAAACACCAAAGATCAAGGAAGCTGCACACATATAGTTCTTTTCTAGATTTCAAAGAAGCTGCACAAACATTCTCCAGATCTCAGAGGGACCTGTTGCATCCAAATTCATCTCAGAGGGACCTGTTATGGACATCAAATATTAGTCATATCTAAACAAGAAAGATCAATCCTACCTATGCATGCCAACTCAACTCTTGATCAACCAATAAAAGTGTAAAGTATTGTTATAATTTTTATTTTTAACATTTAAATTCTTGGATTAATTTAGTGTTAAATGTGATGACTATAACTTCTTATGATCAATTTCAAAAACACCCACATATCCATCACTCTTGTCATATTCCTAATTCCTATCACTTCCCAACACTCTAGCCTATCCCCATACTCCTCCTACGATTTTTAAATCCTCTATTATACCACCCTCCCAGCCTTGTTATTAACTCCTTATCAGCCATCAAACCTTACTATCGGTCCAACATCTCCCTATTGGCCAAGTACCAATGAGCAAGGGACAGGTGGTGAACTATTGGAAAGCCAAATGTTACATGGTTTCTTTCATTGTTTTTGAATCGGCCAAGTTATAACATGATCGCTCGACCAAGTCAACTCATGCAAACAACTATCCGTTATTACACTCCAGTACTTCATACATGCTTCCGGTGTTCTCATGATGGTACTCATATAACCTAGTACAGCTACTCCTTTGTCATTGAAATATGAATACGCTCTGTTATTATTATAGTGAATTGGGTCAAGTCGGTTGTTAAAATTCCATTTCATTCTCAGTTGTAAAAAGGGCGTTCCATACTAGCAATTCAAGTGCTGTGGTTTCAAAAACGAAGGCCGAGAACAACAAGTGCTACGAAAGGAAAGCACAGTAATTGGGCTCACAAGTTTCCACCTCCGCTATAATTCAAGGACAATCATCTGGTCACTGTTTAAGCCATTGAAGGAGCTGATCTCGAAGAACAGAGGGTGCCACCAGGTCAGTTTTGTGGAGCGAAAAGCAAAGGTAACAAACCAAAATACCCTTGTTAAATTAGTAAGCATAAACGAAGAGGGCTAGAGCAGGAGTTTCTCTGTCAAAATGACTAATAGAGTAGAGGCAAACACATTTGATAGTTCTCAGTACCATGATGACTGTATTGCAATTTTAAGAGAAAAACAATGGCTACCCTTCTTGGAGAAGTTTAATGGGAGAAATGAGGAAGTAACTAAACAGTTTGCCTTTACATTTAATGGGGAGAAAGCATTGATAGGCAATTTCTCATTTAGGATCTCAGAAGACACCATAGCACAATCCTTAGGGATCATCCCAAAAGGAGAAAAGTACTTCAAAACAAAACAATTCAAGGAAAAATCATGGACCCAATTCATGTCCAGGTCGAGGGTTTCATCTGTTAACTGGAATAAGGGTGTCCCAAGGAGCTAGTTGATGCATCCATGGGACGAAATGGTGTATATCATTCAAAAATTTGTCACATGTGAGGGTCGATACAACATAGTCTATTTATACCACATCAAACTCCTGTTACATTTAAAGGGGTAGTGCACCATTAGTTTACCATATTTCCTCTTGCAGAGCTTGACCAAGATGTCAAAAACTATCCAAAAGAAAAAAATGTAATGAGGACAAAATCTTGTATCATTTCGGGTTAATTAAAATTATCATTGAATTTGAAGTGCAGAAAAGGGGAAAGACATGGAAGGAATTTCTGGTTGCCTATCAAATCAAAGATGGAGAGGATGAGCAAGAACAGCAATAGCACTCAAGATTTATGCTTGACATTGATGAAGAGATCCCTGTGCGCAAATCAAGCAATGTCCCTCCACCCAGTAGCAGTGTGAGGACGAGAAAGATAAGACAAGAGGCTGCCCAAAAAATGGAGCAAGATAAAATTTTCACTACATATACAAGAAGATCTAGGAGAGCACAAAAGGCCTAGACACAAGAAGATCAATCAGAATCAAATGCACATGCACCAATGGACATCGAGAGCAGTGCTCACTCACAACATGGACAAGAAGCCGAAATGGAGGTTGAGAGCAACAATAGGCAAGGAAAAGAGTCACCACCTGCAATCAAGAAACAAAGGAGGCTGGAAAAACAAATTGAAAAGTTAAAAGAAGAACTGATGGAGCCCAACATGTTGGAAAAAGTCATTAAGAGGGAAAACGAAATGTTGAAAGCCCAGCGTAAGAAAACCCAGCAGAAGAATGAGAAGCTTAAGGAGAAAATCAAAGAGCTCAAGGCTGAACAAACTGATATTTGCAAGTGGGAAACTAAATGGTATACTCAAAAGAAATCCCTCAAGGAGAAATACAAGAGTTTGAAACATGAGCTCCACATTCAGAAAGATGCCCAAGCTAAAAAGAACATAGATACATTGTAAAAGTAGTAGAGGTACAGGTAGGAACATAGTATAGAGGAAGCACATCAGGATTAGCATGAGGACATGCTAAGTCATTGAGCTTGGGGGAGATATTGGTACCATTCCATTACCATCTTTTTCTTCTAGAAACATCATCATTTGTCTATCTTTTTCCTCCATAGACCCCTTATATCCATCGAAATTGATTAGTTAATAGCATATAGTTGTTAGTTTGCATTAAAGTTAATTTATGAATTTTTATGTTAGAAATTAGGAATTTTCAACAAAAAGATTACAAGAAGTCATAACATCCTGTAAATGGTTTATCATATGACACGTGGCATGACAGGCAAGCCAAAGGAATGGATAGGAATGGGACCTGGAATGTACATGCATGGAGAAAAATCGATTCTACAAAAAATCAAAAGCTCCTGGTTATGCGGTCAACGCTGGTCAAACCCCAACATTTTGGTTACAAAGGCAGTAAAAAGCCATGGTTTCCCAAACCGGTTTCGTTTTGTTTTTTTTTGGAAATTGGTTTAGATTAGAAATGACCAAAAATCACTCCATTGTAAAAGCAGAAACATCTTCTTAATGAATGTACATTCGATTCAGATAGGGACAGGCAGATAAAGACTGCGTATTATTTTGTTTTCAAGGACAATTACGATTATTATCTCTGTGTATCATTTGAGAACAGAACTCTTGTATGTGATTGCAATCTTCAACACTTGAATATAGTTAAGGTTTTACTCCAGCAGTGTCTATGCATTAATACTCTCGTTGCTTGAGTTTACTTCAGTGTACCATTGAAATGTGGACGAGCCCTGCGTGGATTGGATACTATTAATTTCGTTTCCTTAGCAGTTTTTGAATTTGAATAGAACGCATAGTGTTTAGTGTTATTTCCATGTTTATGACTTTGTCGATTTGATTAGAAATTCTCACAAATGGTATTTATGGTGATAGCTTGAAGATTTTATCGTTAGATCATTGAACCATATCTTGTAAGAGATTTGATCCATCGTTATATTTTAAAGCATCTCCATAGACTTTGTTTTTATGCATTTAAAATTCAGTGTGCTTTTGTTTTTTCATGAATGCTTCAGTGTTAACTAGACAGAGCTTTTGTGCATAACATCCTTGTAAGGGGATTAAAATCTCAGTCTAGCAATACGTTGTATCCTTAGGACAGTTAGATAACTAAGGTGATCTGAGTGTTAAGGTGAGAGGAAACATATCTTAACCTTCTATAAAGAAGTACTATAGCCTATCACAATAAACACTTAGTTAGGAATCCTTTATGTCTATAGACTTTAGACACATACCTCGAAGTTTACTAACCCTAGTTGATAATAAATCTAGTCTAATCTAACATCCTAGATTGGCCACTATAGGTGGATGAGTCAAATTTGGTATATCCCTAGTTGATTGGGAGATGGATGTATGTATGAGTCTTTGGTGATAAGAAGGTCATTGGTGATGTATGTATAGAGTCATGTTATCCTTTTGTAGACCTTGCTTGTGCTCAGGGGGAGCATGGACTTGATCAATAGGAGCTCAATCAACACTTCAACATATCAGAGAATTCAGCTAGTACTCAGGGGGAGCATGACACTTTGCCCTTGATGACAAAGGGGGAGAGCGACTTAGTGACTTGGTGTTGCCATAAAGTCCAAAGGGGGAGATTGTTGGCATTATGACACATGTGTTGTCCTTGATGGCAACCCACTCAGATGACAGATCATAGTGCAACAGATCAATAGAAAATAGTTAATGATCAGAGAGAGGTATACGCAGGTTCACCTTGAAAAAGGAGCATATACACGTGGGTTAATAGACCAAAAGGAGCATATAACGTACACATGCAATTTCACAGAAGGAAATGCACGTACATGTTGGAAAACTAAGTTTTGGTCTGAGGTATTTGGTCCATGGTATTTTGATCCATGGTATTGGTCCAAGGTATCTGGTCTGAGGTATTAACCCCAGGTATTTGGTCCAAGGTATTGGTCCTAAGTGGTTTTGGTCCATGGTATTGAGAGAGGCCTAAAGCTATATAAGGAGGAGAAGATCATTAGGCCAAGGTACTCAAGTATTGAATATTTGATGAAGAGTGAGATCTAGTATGCAGGTTATTGGGTTATGGTGCATTGTTGGATCTGAACCAAGGAGGAACCTTAGTGGTTGATGGAGGATAAGATCTAAAGATATTAAGGCATAAAGTGAACTATCATTCTCTGTTTTTGCTCATGAATACTCTAGATCTGAATATTGGCACATATATTATTCTGTAAAATGATATGATCTGGGTATAACTGAAGTCTGGTATAGCTGCAAAATAATGAATTAATAGTCGCAGATGTATACGTTAGTTGGATTTGAGGAAAGTGCGTATACACACAAGTTCGGCACAAGAAAGTAGCGTATACCTTATAATCAACGTTTTAGTTGCTGTGTTCTGGATTATTGCTTGGGTTCTGGTTACTGTATTTTGGTTACAGCAATCTGAAAGATCAGATTGAAGGGTTGCAAAAGTGATTGATTTATTCAGTTGTGGTTGGTGCAAAGGAGATCGGTTGATGGAGATATATTTTGATTGAATGATGTTATTGATGGATCCAGTCTGAAAATTTGTGAAACGTAGTCCCTGGAAGAAAAGAGAACGTTGTAGCCTTCTGTAGGTTGGCACCTATGTACTAGTAAACATATCAGCTAGTACAAAAGCTAGGGGGTTGTAGCTCCCTTCCAGGAGAAGCTGGAGAACGAGAGAAGGTTGTAGTCTTCTGCAGGTAGAAGCCCGCATACCGGTATAAGTCTGCACCAATACAAAATTTTGAAAAAGAAGTTTCTTATTATTAAACAAATAGAGACGATTGCAGCAGGTGGTTTTCACCTACATTGGGTTTCCACCTTATATCTTGTGTTCATATGTGTGATTGTTTGTTCTGTTTTTACTACACCTGGTTACTGTTTATATGGTTCTAACGCACTGATTAAAGATCAACATATGATGAATTAACTGAATCATAAGTTTGCAGGATATACGCTAGTTGCCTTAAACACAATTGCATATACATGCGAGTTCAATTAACTGAAGTAGCATATATGAATCTGATTATGGAAATGAAAAATTATTGACTTGCTAATACTGATTCACCACCCCCCCCCAGTATTATTTCCAACAAGATCTTTCATAAAAAAATATTAGGAACAATAACAATAACAAAAACAGGACACAGATATAGGCTCCCAGTTAGGGAAAAATCTCTCCAAGTGGAAAACCCATAAACTCTTCTCTTCTTAGAATCTGCTTTAGATGAGATACAAAGACCCAATCCCTAGACCAAGTCCTTCTCCCAGAACTAGGTCGACCCTTTCTAAAGTCTTTCCTTGATTCTACACCAAACAACTACACCTTGTAACTTCCACTTGCCAGCTACAATACTACTACTCGAGCTCCAAATTTGTCCTTGCAGCTTCTTGGAAACCCTAATACAGCCTCATATTGAGACCTACTTAGAGAAAGATAACTCTCCCAAGGTCAATGAGGTCAAGTTAAGGGTTTTCCATCTTTCAGCTACCAGTTTTTGCATTTCATCCTAATTTAACTTGGAGTTGCAACTTCGGCTTGTTTTTGCAACCCATAAACAATATAATTTTGCACGTGTGAGAGAGATATAGTCCAATACCAAGAAATTTCATCCTCCTAGCTTCTTCTAGACCTTCACTCTCCTTTTTCTATCATTCTTAGCTACATATCAAGATCTTTCTTGTAGATCAGACTTGTAAGTGAGTGTATCTCAAATGAAGTCGAAGTGCTTTTATATAGCCTTCTCAGGGGTTCAAATTCCCTCCTTTAGGCTGACTTGATGATCTCAGGGTCAAATTGTACTCTTGGAGATTCTAGCAATTTCTAAACTAAAAAAAAATTCCTTTTAGAATTATAAATTACTCAGAAGGGTATTATAAACATGATGTTTACTCCATTGACTTATGACAATAAATCCTAAGACCTAAACAAACCTAGAAGTACAAAGAACATGATTTGACTTAAAAGACCATTAATAATGAGCATGGAACCCATGCTTTAATAATAATAATTTTTCTTTCTTCTTTTCTTGTTTGTTACATAGGATACATATTGAAATGAGTACAACAATTATGAATACTGAAACTAGTTACATTTCTCAACACCCCCTCTTAGCTAGGGAGGTATTCATAATTGCACAACTAGTACAACACCATCTCTTAAACTAAAGAGTTCTCACAAGAAGATTCAGATCGATAATCCATATTGTATGCATCATCATTATGACCAACACTGTCCCTGAGGCCTAATTAGACAAGCTCTTCTTTAATCAAGAGCATTATGTTGGGAGGCTTTATGTGTGATACGCACTACCTCTCTAAGGCACATACCCCATATGTATGTCTACGAGGTATGTCCTTTTTAGGACTATTCTTTTCGTGGATCTCCAATCCCGAGTCCTCAAAGAATATCAGTCGTTTTTGAATAGTCTTTCTTGGATACATGTCACATCTTCAAAAAGTGTCTATAACTGTCCTTTTTTGGATGTTATATCCTCAAAGAAACTTGATACGTTTATCCAATCCTTTGCCATTATTTATTCATTACTTGAAGAGGAGAATGCACATGTGATGTCAAACATTGCTCCTTCTTAAATCTAGAGGATATTTTTGACTTCCTTCCTATTTGAGAATTCAACACAAGCCTCATAACTTGTCTTCTTCATAATATTAGCTACCAGTTCTCCATAGTTTTATGGCTCCCTCTTTCCTTCACATCTCTTGCATTGAGCTTGCTTCTTTCCGAGGTATCATGGAGCCACCCTCTCTCTTCGATCTTATGACAGGTTCTAGGATGATCTCCTCTCATCAAATTTTTATTTGATATGAATGCATTACATTGAGCCTTACTAAACTTCAATTTGATCATATCTTCTTTTTGAAAGTGATCTTCCTTTGACCTATAGGTTATCTTCTTTCATTTCTACCTTTTAATCCCAAGATGTCCATCTCTTGTCTTCACAGTTGCCAGATACAAGTTATCGAGCCTCCCCTCAATATCCTTCATCCACTTTCATCCATACAATTGAACTTATCTCAACAATCATAATGAATTCTTGAAACATCCTTCCAATTAGAAAAATAATATCTTATGCAGATAACCAAATCATAAACAAATTAGAATTACCTCAGCATGATGAAATTATCATTAAAATCCTTGTCGAACATCTCCACTTGAAGCTTACTTCATGCATCAAAGTGCCCAAGGATCGAACTTGATTACCAAGTTAAAAATTTTCTTTTGGAGACTATAATGGATGCTTATGA
The DNA here is from genome assembly GCA_000404065.3 of Pinus taeda. NCBI lineage: Eukaryota > Viridiplantae > Streptophyta > Pinopsida > Pinales > Pinaceae > Pinus > Pinus taeda. Next base: position 55,557 of record APFE030383052.1, on the reverse strand, counting down.
TATATATATATTATATTTATATATATTATATATATATTAGCTAGATAACATCTTAAATTCCTTATACATCCTTAAGTAAGTCGAATCTTATTCTTCTCAAGCATCATATATCCATATACCTAAGCATATTTTATGACCATCTTTCTTTCCACAAGATTATACACATGAATCTTACCCAAATTTTTTATATCTAGCATGCATTCCTATGCTTTCATATGACTATTGAAATGCAGCAAGAAAATCTTAGTCTGACTTTGCCTTCGTCAAACTAGAGAAAATTTGAATTTCCACATCAATAGACAACTTGGATGATGTTAACTTGTGTGACATGTCTTTTGTCACCTAGTTTACTCAGTAAATTCAAGTTGGAGGAGTTAGAGTTCAGTTTTACATGCTTGATTGCTAATTTGTAGCAATCTATTTCTAACTATAAGAAGAAACAGTTCCAAATGTAAGAAGAACTAGTGGAGGTCAAGTTGTGGAAGTGGAACTACAACCACACTCAGTGATCAACCAGTTAACTGATCAATCAACCCAAAATAATTGTTGCATGCAGAGAATTTTAGTTACCTAGTTGAGATGGAGATTCCAAGGCAATGGATTATCAATTGTAGCATATTCCAATGTGTAGAGGTGGTAAATGCAGTCAGAGGAAGGACCTAAGGAAATTGTGCAATTCCATGGTGGGAAATTCCTAAAAAGTAGGGGAAATTTCTTAATGGAACAACGTAAGGAAATAGGGGCTTGGAGGGATTGAAAATTGGCTAAGTGTTGGCCAAAGTTAGTTAGTTAGGTAGAGGGATAAACTATACACTTGTAGAGTGTGCGGAGGCTTGAGAAAGCATATGTATTTCATCTCTATTCTTGATTAATGCAATATAGACAGTAAGGGGTTATGAGAAATTGCTTTCCCCTAGATAAATATTTGTGCATGTGAGATGTTTCCTTTTGCATGTCTATGATTCTTGTTCTAGATGGTGAATTAAATTCCACAGATCAGTATAATAGCTTTAATTCTTGTGATTTCTAAAATTTCATGAGCAGTATTTAACATACACATTAATTTCTACACTGACTATATAGCTATCCATATATATAACAAAGAGCCTGCATCGTGACACATTGCACTCCTTCATCCCTTTACCAGTGCTAACTCCACATTACATGGAATGCATAATAACCTTGTCATAGTGATTTTCCAAAGAAACTTCTCTAATGATGGCTCTTGCAAGATCATGATGATCCAACTAAGCGATGACTACCTCTAACATAATGTTAGATAATTCATGGATTAACAATATGAAAAATGGTATATATATCCATCTATCTAGATGATCTCTACATAGTAACTTAGTCATGTAAATTCTAGACATGCTATTATCATATGCTTCTTTTTATGAAGCTATGCAAAACATGATATTCTAAAAGAAAGAATAATCTTGTCAGCGAACCTGACAATTAGTGATCCTTATTTACTAGTAAAGATCCTTCACTTCTTCCTTCTTTTCCTTCTTCTCGGTTTCTCCCATGACTTCATCTAGATGAGATTCACTCCTTTCCTTTAGCTTATTATTCTTATTGTTTAGACAATCCCTCTTATATTCCCAAATCCATCGCATCCAAAACATTTCACTTTGGACATGTCTTTCTTCTTGGACTTTTCAAACTTTCCCTTCTTCAACTTCTTGACTTGGGCTAGAAAGGCTTGATATTACTCATCTGATCTAATATCATCCTTGACCTTTATCCTTTATTCTTCTATTATGCACTACGCCCACAACTAATCAAAGGGAGTTGAATCCTTCTTGGAGTAGTTTCTTGTTGCAAAGCTGCTCCATTCTAGTGGAAATGCATTCAGTACAAAAATGGTTACTTCATAATCAATAATTTGTTCTCCAAGTCCTTGTAGATGGTCTCTTAGTTGAGAGACTCTCATGAGGAGGGATTCCACATCCTCATCCTTTGATTTGTTCATTCTACCCAACTTTTTCCTTAACGACATATTTTGACTTGTTGTACTTACCAAATATAAATTTACTAGCTTATCATGCATGGCCTTTGAAGTCTTCAAATTTTACCCAAATGGAACAAGAGAATCCTTGATTGATTCAACTATGGTACTTTAAGATATTAATTCTCATTTCTTGTATTTTTCTAGTTCTTGTGTCTTATATTTCACAGGTTCAATAATTTCCCCAATAACATACTCCATTACTTCTTGTTATGTGAGTATCAAGTAAATTATTTTCTTCCATGCTAGATAGTTTAATGCCCCTATGATATTATTTCTCCTTGCAGAAAGAACCTATATGACTTGAAGATTCAGGCATGATGTAATAATATGTTACTTGCTCGAGTTATGATTCTCCGTGATGATGTCTTCAACCTTATTTGATGCCTTTAATATTCTTGAAGACTCTTAAAAAAAAAAAACTTCCAAGATCATTAATTCCTTCTTTAAATATGCCTTCCAAATAGATATTTTTCTAGGGAAATATCAACACTCTTCCATACAGATCTTATTTTGATTCCAACTTTATGTATATTTGATCTTCTTCAATGTAGAAACCCTAGACTAGAAGGGTATTCTACCAATGAGTCTTTAACCAAATCCCTTAGAGAGACAATTTTCCTTATAGTATTCTTCTTTTAGACTTTGAGAGCTTCCTATATTTTGATCAACAATTATTTCTAGTTTCCTTATAGCTTCTTCCTTGTTCACCTTAGCTCTGAAACCATGTTAGAAAATGTAAATCGACAACTATTATATTTTAGTATTCTTCCTTAACCTTGATAGTTCTTGTGAATATTTAGTTATCTTCTTCAACTTCTTTAGTTAGATCTTTCATCAAACAATATCAAGAAAAATAATAGTAACAAAAAGAGGACATAAATATAAGCTCTCAGCGAGGGAAATTCCCCCCCAAGGGGAAAACCCATAAACTCTTCTCTTCTTAGAATCTGCTTCAGATGAGATACAAAGACCCAATCCCTAGACTAAGTCCTCCTCCCACTACCAAGTCGGCCCTTTCTCAAGTCCTTCCTTGATTCTGCACCAAATTGCTACACCTTGAAACTTCGACCTACCAACTACAACAATGATACTTGACCTGCAACTTTGACCCAACAACTTCGTCCTTGCAACTTCTTGGAAACCCTAATATAGCCTCCTCCTGATTAGAGCAAGACAACTCTCCCAAGGTCAACGAGGTCAAGATAAGGGTTTTCCCTCTTTCAGCTACTAGATTCTATACTTCATCCTACTACAACTCTAACTTGCAACTTCAACCTATTTCTGCAACCAAAAAACCCTAGAATTTCACACGTGTGAGAGAGATAGAGCCCAAAAATAGGAATTTTTTCCCTCAAATCTTCTTCTAGATCTTTGGCCTCCTTTTTTAATCCTTCCTAGCTATACATCAATCTCTTTCTTGCATATCAGACTTGTGAGTGAGTGTATCTCAAATGAAGTTAAACTGCTCCTTTATATAGCCTTCTCAAGGGGTCAAAAACTCAAATTCCCTCCTTTAGTTTGACTTGATGATCTCAGAGCCAAATTGTACTCTTGGAGATTCTAGGACTTTATAGACTAAAAAATAATTCTTTTTACAATTACAAATTACCCGAAAGGGTCTTATAAGCATGATCCTGACTCCATTGAATCATGACAATAATCCTAATAGCTAACACACCTTAGAAGCATGAAGAACATGATTTTACCTATAAGACAATCAATAATGAGCATGAAACTCATGTTTTAATAATAATAATTTGTCTTTCTTATTGCCTTGTTTGTTACATAGGATACATATTAAAATGACTACAACAATTATGAATATTAAAATTAGTTACATTTCTCAACACTCCCTTTTAACTAGGGAGGTATTCATAATTGTACAACTAGTACAACATCATCTCTCAAACTGAAGAGTTATCACAAGAAGGTTTGAATAAACAAGCCATAATGTATGCATCATCATCATGACCAACACTGTCCCTAAGGCCTAACTGGAAAATCTCTTCTTTAATCAAGAGCATTATGCTAGGAGGCTTTATGTGTGATACCACACTGCCTCTCCAAGACACATACCCCATCCATATGTCTACAAGGTATGTCCTTTTTAGGAATATTATTGTCTTGGATCTCCAATACTGAGTCTCAAATAACATGGGTCCTCTTTGACCACTCTTTTCTTGGATACCTGTCCCATCCTCAAAGAGTGTCGATACCTTTCCTTTCTTGGATGATATATTGTTAAGGAAACCACACATTCTTATCTAGTCCTTCACCATTATTTCTTCATTACTTGAAGAGGAGAATGCACATGTGATTTCCAGCACCACTCCCTCTCAAACTGAGAGGACATCACTATTCTCCCTTAATCTTGAGCATAGAACCTTGCTCATATTCAAGGAGACTAGTTTGCTCCTTCTTAAATATAGAGGGGATTTCTGGCTTTCTATTTGAGAAGTCAACACAAGCCTCATATCTTGTCTTCTTTAGAGTGTCAGCTACCAATTCTCCATAGCTACCTTTCTCCCTCTTTCCTCCACGTCCCTTACATCGAGGTTGCTTCTTTCTAAGGTATCATGGAGCCACATTTTCTCTTCACTCTTGTGATAGGTTCTAGGCCAATATTCTTGCTCATCACTTTATTCTTTGATATGAAGGCATTACATTGAGCTTTCCAAAGCTTCAAGCTAATCATAGCTTATTTTTCAAAGTGATCTTCCTTTGACGTCTAAGTTATCTTCTCGCACTGGTACCTTTTAATCCCAAGATGCCCACATATTGTATTCAAAATTGTCAGGTACTAGATATCAAGTCTTCCCTCAATATCCTCATCCATTTTCATCCATACAGTTGAACTTACCTCAATTGCCATCATGAATTATTGCAACAACCTTCTAGGTAGCAAAACAATATATTATCTAGATAACCTAATCATAAACAAGTTAGACTTACCTCACCATGATGACCTTCTCATTAACATCCTCATCGACCATCTCCACTTGAAACTTCCTTCATGCATCAGAGTGCCCAAGGATCAAACTTGATTACAAAGTTACAACATTTATTTCGAAGACTATATCAGATGTTAATTATTATTGCATATATATTCTAGATAATGTCTTAAATTCTTTATACATCCTTAAGTAATTCAAATCTTATTCTTCTCAAGAATCATATATCCATATACCTAAGCTTATTTAGGTGGATACTGGTGGGTACCTTCCTATTCCACTTGGACCCCTACCATTGTTTCTTTCAGTTTCCTTAATTATAGTACGATCTACTATTTTTGGCAGTTTTTTGGGTCCTGAACTTCCAAAACTCTTTTCAGGACCTAAATGAAGTTTTTTTTGGAAAATGGGTAAAGTAGTAGCTTGTGGCACAAATTCGTTTTCAAAATTTGTAGTCCTCGGATAGATCCTTCTAACGAGGTATCGTATGCGTCAAATAGAGATCGTTTGCCAAATTTATGACCCCGAAAAGTTGATGTACCAATTTACCCCAATGGAGCCCATAGTTTTTTGGCGCTTCATCTCTTAGGCTTATGTTTTTGGATGTTTAGGGTTTTCCATTATTTCAAAATAAAGCCTCATTATAACAGAGTTCGAAAGGTAGGTAGCCACCACATCTCTTCTTAGAGATAATATACCATCGACCGAGCTAGTTTATTTCCATTATTTATGTAAACATTTTTCAATACTTTTTATTAATGAATTGAAATTCTATTTTCATTGTATCTCTGTGTTTCTGTTTATATATGTATTTCATTTCATTCCTTCATAAATTCAGAGCATTGGTATCAAAGTGGTTTTCTCTTTCTCTATTTTTCTGTGCATGTCCCCAACGAGGTCGGGGTACAAGGAGTTACAACTTTAATTGGTTGAACCTTTGCAAGATCGACCTCGCTAAACCTAATGGCTTCCCATGGTGGAAGAAAAGAAAGACGAGGAAGCAGGAGATCCTTTCAAAACATTGCTCAAAGAAGCCCTCAAGCGACAAAGGAAAGCGATGATGAACAAATTTTCCTAGATCCTTCACCCCATACACCCATAGGTGACACATCTTCATCCATTAACCACCCTGGAGGAGCCATGCCCTTTAAGGTACTAGTCAACTTTGGCATTCCCATATTTGAAGGCCAGATAGATGAATATGTTGTAGATAAATGGTTAAATTTGTTGGAAGGATATTTTTCGGTTCATGATTTTTCCAATAGCGAGAATATTACTTTTTCACTCCTTAAAGCCACCCCCCCCCCAACATTAAGGACTGGTGGGAAACCTACTATGAGCAGAGGGATGAGAGGGAACCATCACTATTTCAGCCACACCCACTTGGAATTCCTTTCGAGATGCCATCAAGGAACACTATTACCTTATTAGGAGCTATGAAGATAAATACATAAAGTGGACCACATTTTGGTAGGGAAGGGACCAAGACGTGCCAAAGTTAACAAATATTTTTCATACCCTTCGCACGAAGTTTGGTATAAGGATCCTGAGCGACATCTGGTACTTAAGTAGTGAGGTTATATACACAAATACATCCAGGAAGAGATGGAGTTCCTATAAATCTCTTCACTTGGCTTTGCCTATCGATACAATATAAAGATCAAGAAAACGTTTAAACAGAAGAAGTGAGACTTTGGATCTACAAATCCGAAGTAAGGGAAAGTTCTCCCCATATCATAGAACAAAGGAAAAATCCAAGGCGGGGTGACCCAGGAAAACCTGTCAAAGGAACAAGTAAAGAATAACACCATGAAGACAAAGAAGGACACAAGAAAGTGGTGAGAGTTCCATAAGTGCCCCACTCACAACAAAAGTGAGTGTTGAGCCAAGAAATCACTAGTGGCCAAGATGAAGGCTTTAGAGTAAGATGCATGTTCCAAATATGAGTTAGAACCTAACAAGGGGAATGACAAAGGGAAGAAAATTATTGATGTGAAGCCTAGTGCCACTATTTCCACCACCAAGATCCAGAAGATTAAACCGGAAGATCCTAAATAAGGGGAGTGTCTCTTCCACTCATAGATGTGGATGAATGGGTCCCCACTGCAGTTCATTATCGATAGTGGTAGAAAAAAGAACCTCATCTTAGTAGAGGTCATTAAGCGGATGGGTACACCGACCACACCACACCTATAACCATACACCATCGGGTGGCTCCACCAAGGATGAGATCTTCGTGTAAGCTAACAATGCCGTCTTCCCTATAACATCAAACCATTCATGGATGAGGTGTTGTGTGATGTTGTTGCTCTTGAAGTTTGTGATGTATTATTAGGCCAACCATACTTGTGGAAGCATCATGCTGTGTATGAGTTGAGGCCTCATGCTGTTATTATTTCTTTGGGCAGTAAGTTGTTAAAAATACCAAAGGTAGCCCCACCTACCGCCATCTATTTAATCTCTACTAAGAAATGAGGTAAGATCATCTCCCAGACTGAGAAATTTGTTTTCTTTATTATTTTCTCTCAAGGTAAGGGGAAGATTGTGGCCACATCCATGGTCACTGGGAAGGGTTCCTCCACATAGTAGAAGTAGGTAGATAAGGTCATGGAATAATATAGGGACATCTTCTACTCACCCACTAGGGTACCCTTGTATTGTCAGTTCAAGCATTTGATAGATTTGACTCTCGGAGCACTTCTACCCAATGGGTCGATATACCACCGCTCCATTCTCGAAGATGAAGAGATCAAGTGGTAGATGCGGGAGTTTCTGCAAAAAAGGCATATCCGACCAAGTTCCTCATCTTGTGGGAGCCCAATTGTACTTGTACAGAAGAAGGATGGGACCTAGAGGCTCTGCATTGATTATCACACACTAAATAAAATCACTGTTAGGAACAAGTATCCAATCCCACAGATTGATGACCTTATGGACCAACTCAAGGGGGCCAAGTACTTGAGAAAAGATCAATATGAAGTTTGTCTATCACCAGGTTCCATTAGAGCCCACAGGTGTATCGAAGACTACCTTCAAATCCAAGGAAGGCCTTTTCGAATGGTTGTTCATGCCCTTTGGGTTGACAAATGCTCTTGCTACTTTTATGAGGTTGATGGATGACATCTGTTGGCCCTTCAACAATTCGTTCATGGTTTTTTATCTGGACAACATCCTCATATTCAATAAGAGTTGGGAAGAGCACTTGCAACACATTTGACAGGTCCTTCAAACCTTGTGACAACACAAACTATGTGTCAACTTGGGTAACTGCACATTTAGAATGGGTCAGGTCCAATATCTAGGCTACATCATTGATGAGAAAGGTGTGCATGTGGATCTGACTAAGATATAAGTAATCCAGGATTGGCCAAACCTGACCACTCTAACATAGCTTCACAACTTTTTGGGCCTAGCCAACTTTGATCAGAGGTTCACATTGGGATGCTCTCATATCACTTGGCCTTTGATTCAAGCTACCAAGGGTAGAGCGAAAGAATTTTTTTCTAGTCCGAGTCCTAAAATAAGGAATTCGTTGAGATGAAGCACCACCTCTTCTCTGCACTAGTACTCAAATTTCTAGACCTACAACAACCATTTGAAATTGAAACAACCTCTGGCTATGTTATTGGTGCAATTCTCACCCAACTAGGGAATCCAGTGGCCTATCACAATAAGCCACTTTCTAACACCATTCAAAAATACCCCACCTACGATAAGGAGATGTAATCCATCGTGTAGGCTTGCCAACAATGTAAACATTACATTCTGGGGAAGGAGATGATCATCCACACATATCACTGACCCTTTGCAGTTTATACATCCCCAGGGAAGTTGCAGAACGATTTCCATTAGAAGTGGTCAACATATTTGCAACAAATCCATTTGAATATCAAACACAAGAAGGGAAACATCAATCTTGTTACAAATTTCCTCAATCAACCACCAGTTGCAGCATTGACCAGTGTTCTCAACTCTTGTGGCCACGAGACCTCTGGATGGCCACAACAATATAAAAATGATCTAGAGTTCACCACCACATACCAGATGCTAGTGGATGGAAAGCAAGTTCCATACTTCCACCTCCAAGATGCATTATTATGCTACTCAGGCCACCTTTGTGTTCCTTCAAGCGAGCATGTCAAGTTGATTTGGGAGGCACACTACAATAAGGTCATAGGACACTTTGGTGTGGAGAATACTATGGCTATATTACAAAAGTATTTTTATTGGCCAAATCTCTGACAAGATGTTAGAAAATACGTCAGATCCTGTACTACCCGTGCCATTACCAAGCCAAATATTAGGAAACAAAGCTTGTATACTCCTCTGCCTACTCTTAGCCAACCCTAGGGATCCATCTCCATGGACTATATGTATGGCCTTCCTTCTACCAAGCATGGAAACGACTGTGTATTTTTGGTCGTTGAGATATTTTCTAAGATGGCCATATTTTTTGCCTACAAGAAGAGTATCATAGTAGAGGCCACTGCCAAACTCTTCTTTGAACAAGTGTGGGTACATTTTGGAATCCTGCAGACCATTATATCAGATCGAGATAACATGTTCCTAAGCACATTTTGGTCGATCCTTTTGTCATTGTTGGACACCAAGCTCACCAATTCGACTGAATTCCACCCCCAAACTGATGGCGAGACAAAGGTCATTAAGAGGATGATTGTGCACATACTAAACATGTACTAATCTAAGCATTCACAGACATAGGATGAGAGTCTTCCCTATGTACAACATAACTACACTAGAGCTCTCCATAGTTCGAATGGCCACAACCCCTTTGAAGTGGGCCTGGGATTTCAACCATTATGTCCCCATGATGTTGCATTGCCTTTTGCAACTACACACGAAGAATTTTCCCATGTTCAGTCTGAAGCTAATAAATCCACCATATTTATTGAGTGCATTCAACACATATTCCAATAGGTTTACGACATATTGGAGAAAGCCAATGCTAAATACAAACAATGACATGATCATCATCGAGTGCCCTATAATTTTTAGGTGGGTGACAAAGTTTGGTTACATCTACAAAAAGAGCACCTTGCTAGAGCCTATCATAAACTTCAACCACTCTGATACGAGCCTTACACAATCGCCAAGGGTGTGGGAGACAACACTTTAAATGTGGACCGCCCTCGGCCATACTTTCCACCATTGTTGGACACATTAGACATTGCTAAGCAGTTGACACCAACATAGCTCAATCCAGACTACAGTGAACGAGCCACAATTGATTAGACCATGGACACATAGATCAAAAGCACTTAAAAATAGAGGATCCAACTGTATCGAGTTGTCAATGTTAGCCAACTCTTACACCAAGGCAAGTGGCTCACTGGGGACCATGTTCAACAGTAGTTTCCCCATCTCATGGAGGCACTCAACGCAATGAGGACCACTACTTCCGAAGGGGGAGGACTGATCCAGGTGAATATTGGTGGGAAACCACCTATTCCACTTGGACCCCCACCATTTTTTCTTTCAGTTTCCTTAATTATAGTCCAATTTACTATTTTTGGTAGTTTTTGGGTCCTGAAATTCCAAAGCCTTTTTGAGGCCCTAAACAACATTTTTCTAGAAAATAGGAAAACCAATAACCTCCAACATGGAATTTCAGTTGAAATTTGTATTCCTCGGATATATATTTCTAACGAGTTATCGTACGTGTCAAACGAGGATCATATGCCAAAGTTACGACCCCGGGAAGTTGATGTACCAATTTACCCCAATGGGGCCCACATACTTTTGGTGTTTCATCTCATAGGGTTACATTTTTGGATTTTTAGGGTTTTCCATTGTTTCTCAATAACAAATAGGCCTTTGAGCCTAATTGTAACACAATTCAGAAGGTAGGTAGTTGCCACATCTCTTCTCAAAGATAAGGTACCGTTGCCTGAGCTAGTTTATTTCCATTATGCATGTAAACAATGTTCAGTACTTTGTTATTAATGAGTTGAAGTTATATTTTTGTTGTATCTCTGTGTTTTTGTTTATATATGTATTTCATTTCGTAAATTCATAAATCCGGATCATAAGAATATTTTATGACCATATTTCTTTCCACAAGATTCTACACATCGATCTTATCCAATGTTTTATATCTAGCATGCATTCCTATGCTTTCATCTGACCATCTAGCTATCCATATATCTCACAAAGAGCCTGCATCCTGACCCATTTCACTCCTTCATCCCTTTACCAGTATTGACCCCACATTACATGAAATGAATAATAACCTTGTCATAGTGATTTTCCCAAGAACCTTCCATAATGATGGTTCTTCCAGTATCACAATGATCCACCTAAGCAAGATGACTACCTCTAACATAATGTTAGATAATTCCTGGATGATCAATATTCAAAGTGGTCTATCTATCCATCTATCTAGATGATCTATACATAGCAACTTAATCATGTAAATTCTAGACATGCTATTATCATATGCTTCTTTCTATGATGTTATGCAAAACATGTTATTTTAAAAGAAAAATTAATCTTCTTAGAGAACCTAACAATCATTGATCCTTCTTTAGTACTAAAGATCCTTCACTTATTCCTTCTTTCCTTCTTGTTAAGTTATACCACGACTTCGACTACATGAGCTTCATTACTTTCCTTTCTCTTATTGGACTACTTGTTCAGACAGTTCCTCTTATAGTGTCCAAATTCATTGCATCCAGAACATTGCACTTTGGATATGTCTTTCTTCTTGGACTTTCCAAACTTTCCCTTCTTCAACTTATTGAATCGAGCTAGAAAGGCTTGAGATTTCTCATCTGATCCAATATCATCCTTAACATTGATACTTGATTATTCCAATATGCATTGCACCCACAACTCATCGAAGGGAGTTGAATCCTTCTTGGAGTAGATGCTTGTTGCAAAATTGCTCCATTATCATGGAAATGCATTTAGTACATAGATGGTTACTTCAGAATCAATATTTGGCTCCCTATGTCCTTGCAGAAAGTGGAAGTCTAATGGACATAAATGAATATGAAGAGTCATGTCAGTTGAAAAGTCATAGGAAGTTGAACAGTCATGAGGGTAGTCAAAGAGTCACAAGGGCTGATAATCAACCGTTGGTTATATATACCCCCTCATTGTATGGGGAAAGTAATTTTCACCTTGGCTCCTCCCACAAAGCATAAAGAGTTCAGTCAATTCTTTGAGGAGAAAGGAGTGGCTCCAATTTCCCACTCTTGGGGCTAATGATGTATGATGTAAATATGTGTCTTAGAACTTTTTCTTAATTACAAAAGCCTTTTCAGGCCAACATGTTTCCATGCATTACTTATGGATGCTTGTAAGACTATTCTATGAGAATTTGTATTTCATGTTCGCTTTCACATGTACTAATATAGTTTAACTATTTCAGTTGTTTTATTGTAATCTTGTTGGAAATGTGCTGTAATGGTTGATGTTGTCATCTCATCCTTATGGATTATTCCGTAGGATACTAGACAAACCTTTATGTATTCATCAGTTCTAACGACCATCACATCTGCTGTGGACTACTTCGCTAGATGGTAGATGGACCTTTCCCTGTTCATTGGTTGTAACGCTTGTTGCATCCACTGTGGACTATTCCGTTGGATGTTGAACATGACTTTCGGGTTCACGAGTGTCTCTTCCTGGGTGGTACTATTACCTCTCACTTAGAGGCTTACTTTTCTTCCCCCCTTTGCAGTAAGAGAACTTTGACATAGTTGCATTGCACACTCACCAAGCACACTCACCTTGCTGTTTGAAGATATCATTGCATCTTTCTCCCATGCTGATAGCTAGAGCCAAGGCAGATCTTGAGGATTTGGCAACCAAGCCTTTATACGAATGTGACTCCTACACCAAATAGTGTGAGGTCTAATTGGGACTTCATATCGGGGAGATCCCCTTGATTGTTGGATTTCCAACACTATCAACACATTGCCTTACTTTTATGTTCAATGTTACTTAATTTGAATGTTAGTTTTAAAACTAATTATAAAGTTTCGTATAAATATAACACATATCAAAAAATTTATCATTTTCAAAAGTCATTCCAATCTCTTTCATGCTTTTTATCCTATTTTAGCCATCGGTTTTAGGGCACAATGTGGTAAGTTTCTTTAATGGTTGACGTAGCTAAGTCCTTTAACATTATCTCATTAAGTCATTCTTTTCCTTGATATATTTAACCTAACCATCTTCTATGCTTGAGCGAAGGTATATTTATAGCTTTAACTTTATGATTTGATACTACACTTCAATAATATATAATATTTTATTTAATTTTCAAAATATTACTTTATATTTAGTTTTAAAAAATTGAAATATTTAATATTTTTTTTGATAAATTTAAAAATATAAATATTTACCATTTGAATAAGTTTAATAGTTAAAAATACAAATTTAATCCTTGAGAAGTATATATATATGCATATAGGTTTAATGGTGATAAACATAACCTTAAGTTCTTGAGAGAGGTATATATATATATATATATATATAAAAGTAAGTTGTTGTTTGTGAATATTATTGTGTGGGTCTGAAAACATATTAACACTCTCCTTTTTCTTGCATATTGGAGAGATAAATCTACAAATAGGGTTGACAAGGTAACAACACTCTCATTCTTGCTTACATGCTAGAGAGTGGGAGGAATCTATAAGTGATATGTTGAGCTCTTAAATGAGTATATTGTATGGTGTTGACAAGGTATCAACACTCTCAATTTCACTTTTGGGTTAGAGAGTAATCAATTATATTCTTGGGCGGATCTAATGCCGAAATTTGTAGTCGTCCAATAGGGTAGCTTGAATGATTGAAGTCACAAGGTCAAATCCTCTAGTTGGTTATCTATGTATTTTATTGGACCTCACTCAATGTACTTGTTGCTTTAGGTTGCCTAAATTGCAATTAGACAATTTGCTTTCAATGCCATCCTCAAAATCAAAGAAGTACTTGGAAAATTTACCAAAAATATGTATTCCATAAAAACAATTCAAACAAATTTAATAATATTCTTCCACTTAATATTTTAAACAAGTGTTGCATGCCAACTTAGTCCCTACAAAAAAAGTTACAAAATATGTCACAAATAGTCAAATTTAATATGGTGAAGTATATAGGTAACAAGTATTTTTTATTTAAAATAAAAACAAAAATAAACATTATTTATACTTAAAATTTGAGAAAAAATTAAATGATATATGGTAAAAGCAAAAGAAGATTTAAATTTTTTTAAAGGCTTGTTCCTATGAACAATTACCCTTTGTAACTTATATATTTATACCATCCCCCTTATATTAGTTATTGATATTAATCAAAGGGTAAGAAGTAAAATGAATATCTCTCTCTCACACACACTATATATATATATATATATATATATATATATATATATATTATATATATATATATATATGTTGTCCATTTTTTTACAATATTATTAATTTCAAGTGAAAAAAACAATGGTAATTGTCTGATTTATTAGTTATATGTTCCCCTCCCTTTTTCTTTCTTTCCTTTTTATCTATTTAATTTAAGTTTATCGCCTTTAGTTTTGAACATTTTAATTTTTTTTCGTGTTTCTAATATTTCAATTCTCTTGCCGAATAAAATGATACAAAAATAAAATTTTAATACATCACAAATATACAAAATTATTTGCTCAATGTTTTACATTAACAAATTAATAAATATTTATAATCAAAATATAACTAATACAATATCAACAACAAAATGATCATTATGATCATTATAATCATGACCTTCTAGAGGAACTAATAAATAAACCAATCAAAAACTAAAAAATACAATACTCAAATTAAATGTATCATAAAATTAATAGACAAACCAATCAAAAACTTAAAAACACAATAGTCAAAACATACCATAAAACTTAGTAACATAGGGAAAGGGCAAACAAAAACTATAAATGGCCAAGATTCAAAACAAAAACTCCTACAGATGACTTGGATTCAAACACAAAATTTTCTAGATCACTCATGTGAGCTATGCAATAAAATTGGGGAACCAAATAGGACATTGAAGTTTAGGTTCACAATTAAGTGACGTTAAACTCCTATAATAGTTTTTTACTTAAAAATTATACCTTTTTTTAATTAATAAAATCACTAGATATGTCATTTATCATTGAGGAGGCATGGGATCGAGTGAGTGGGACTACCACTATACTCCTAAGCCTAACACGACTACCTATAAGCCACGCTAGATAGTTAAACTGAATTTCGAACCTGTGGGGTTACTATATTAGTTGAAAAATGCCTTTCGATACAAGATGTCTACTGTTTAGCCTAGTCTAATGAGATTTTTGAAAATTATACATATTTTGACTTTGAAATTGAGGAACCAAGACAATGCCAACACTATATATTTTAAGCACTTTGAAGTGCAAGTTCCATTGCAATGGTGATGTCTTTGGTGAGAAGTGATTATATTGTAAATTTGAGAAAGTTTGTATTTGTGTTTTTCCATCATATAAACAAAATATTAGTACACTTTGTTTTTGGGGTTTATAGGATGGAGATTTATAGCATGTTTTCTCAAAATTTAATTAATTAAACACTACTAACTATGTCATAAAATTTCAATAAAGATAAAATTCAGCACTATGAAAATTGTGAGATGATTTTAGGGGCAGCATAGAAGGCAGCGAAAACATCAAATTCAACACTATGAAAGATTTCAAATGATTTTTTAGACATTAGAGAAGGAAACAAAAGATTGCATATGTACGATGTATAACTAAGGGAACATATGGACACACCTAGATAATTTGCATTTTGGTTCATCCAATGCAAGAATAAAGCTAAATCATTATACATTACACAAGTGCATTAAGACTATTTTCTTCATAATCTATTGTTTTACAACTCTAATAACATGACATCACTACACTGACAAATCTTGGACACCAAAATGGACCCCTTTTGGTGCTCTTCATTACATTTTTGGATTTTCTTGCTACCCAAAAATTGCAATCACAATTACTTACAATAGAATGTGTAACAAGATAGTAATTATAAATACAAATATCACAAGGATTCAAAATCATGGATACTTACTGATAAATCCACAATAGGGATTTGATTGAGCAGAAACTAACTTTCATCATCCAGTATGAGGATGCTTGATGGCCCTCAGTATTGTAGAAATAATGTTGCAACTCCAAGAGTCTCAACTTTAATTATCAACTTGGGGTTCATACAAAATTAAGAGGGGCTAACACTAAATTTGCAACATGTACTATCTATTTCCTTTTCTAATCCTCATGTAGGTGAGAGATTTTGTAGTGTAGGTTTGATGAACAAAAATCTAGTCAAGTTGCTAAGCTAACTATGCTACAGGTAAGTGACATTATAGAAACAACCTGCAAAAATGAAATGGCACACACTTATGTTGATTGCAGAAAATGGAAAACACAATTTGCTTGAAAATAAAAGAATTGGAAAGTAAATGTGAAATATATGTTGCAAAAGCTAAAAAAAACACTAAGAAAGCATAAAGTAAAAGCGTCTAAGGGCAAATTCAAGAGATCTCTACTTTTCCAAACTCCATCCTCGACATCCCATACATGTTCTAATATGATAACGAAACTAAATGAAGAGTTTGTTGTTGAAATGGATGAAGAAAATGAGCTATTTTCTTGTTGGTACACAATTCCATGTTTTGAACCTATAGGGAAAACCAACAAACCAGAAAAACAATTGTATTGTAAATCTAAGATGAGAGAACGAAGTAGAAATGATGGGAAATGATATTATTCAACTAGTAAAATCATGGAAATCCTAAGGCTAAGCTTCACCACAATGAAACCAAGTTCTTTTCACCCTTTGTAATAATAATATTGGTTGCACAGTAAAATAATAATTTGTAGAAGTTGTCGCCACATATGAATGAAATGGAAATAGAATTGAAAATGTAATGACAAGCAATATGAGTGATTGAAAATGTTAACATATTATATAAATAACTTGCGAATAAATCTAGTTCATGAAAATACCTACTTAACCAAGCATAAAGTTATCAAATTGTAACTAGAAATGATGATTCAAGAGCTAAACAAAGCATTAAAATTACAATAATAGAAATACAATAGAGATATGAAGCTCCTAGGGTGGGCCCAACCCAAGGATACTCAGAGTCCTTAAAGAGGAACCAAGTTGAAAACTGAAATGAGGAACTTCGTCCATTAACTGAAAATATGTATTACATAAGGAACCCAATGTTGCAAAACTTGCTTAGAAATATTCAAAACATTAGCTCTTTCTAATCTATTATTTGTTAGAAATTAATTAACGGAGCAATTAAATACACAAAATATTGTGGAAACACAAATACATAAATGCATAGAATAAGAGAGACACAAATATACGTGGTTCACCCAATTTGGGCTATGTCCATGGAGAAATAACCAACCCTTCCTCTTATATTATCCAACAAAATGAAGAGATACAACCTAGAACAAATTCGTTGTAATTTCCTCTTCACTCTCACACAATCTATTGTCTCTCTCTCTCACTCTGAATAATCATACACAACCATAATAAAATTCCCTCATATAAACCGAGGACTTCCTTCTAAGAAAAAAACCCCTAAATTTATATAACTTCTACTGTCAGATCATCCACCTAATAAACTTCCCAGATTGACTATGAAATTACAATATTTTACAAGGCAAATTTTCATCTATTTTTAGCTTCAGGGGCACTATCCACAAACCCCTGCTAGTGTGGGGGGAGGGGAACTCCAAACATGCAGCCGCCCCGCCCCCAAACCCCACAAGAAGTAATAGTGGGGGAGAAGCCCACTTACACCCCCCTGTCGGGGATTGAGATCCAAACGTGGATAAAACAAGACCTCTGAATTAGGAAGATAATCAGGCTCCACATCCAACATTATTTTCTTACTGACTCAAGGGCCAACTCAAATCTCTTATTTATACATCAGGTGGGGGAGCATCCTCCTTGAGAGAAAGGATACACCCCCCAAAAAAGATCGTAAAACGAAGGGATCTTGCCCCATATCTTAGTCACAAAAATAAGAGGATGCAATAAATGCCCTGATCCATCTAAGTTTGAGTCTTCCTTCAACAGGGAGCAAGTCCCTAGAATCTTTCCGATGCTAGAATTATTAAAAGCCACTCAATATATTTATATATCTTGCATAATAAACATATTAAGGCACATAAAACATGAAACGATATTGAATCCTCTAGGAACTCATTAAACTAAGAAAATATACCATTAAGTGCAAAATGTGGGGTCAAAACATTGTTTTATATGCATAGGAGTGGATTGGGGGGCCTTATGTTTTACTTATTTTTGAGGCCCATCACACCTCCCTATTGGAACTATTGCTCATTTTTGAGCAACTCAATTCTCTCTCTCTTCTATGCTCCTATTCATTGATGTACCTGATTGTCTATTTAACATCTCAAGTTGAATTGGTTGTGGCTACCCCTACGTGATAAAACCTTGCATTCTCATGTATGTATTTCCACACTTGAGCTTCCTCTTCTTGAATTTGATGTTCCTTTAGTCCTAGAAACAAAGGTGGGTTAAATTTGAGTCTAATCCATTGAACTCCAAGCCTATAGACGATACTCTTATAAAGATAATTTCTTGCTAACGTTTTTTGGAATCTATCATGAGAGTGATACTCCCTCATTTTCATGTTGTAAGACAAGCCTTACCATGTCCTCTAGTAGGCTTTTGAACTATCTTCTCCCAAAAGTATGAAGGTGTCCTTAAAGTGTAGGATGGCTTCAGCATTCCTTTGTTTCCAAATAGTCACTATATTAGGGACTTGTGCAAGAATGACATGGGCTTGAGAAAGCACTGAAGGAGATGGGTGTTATAGTTTGATGCACAATGGATCCTTTAACTCTTCCTCCATGGTTTTCACTTATTTTGCTAAAATATCCTCAAATCTCAACCAAGAGGTTAATGTTAACAATTGTGCATCACCCAAGTGAGATTTGGGGTCCCAAATAGGCATATCAAAGATGACAAGGTTATGGATATAAAATTCAACTAGTTTTTCTTTGTCGTCCTTGGTACACTCTTGGAAGAAGTCTATAAAGTGTTTAGTTCCTTGCAACTGCATGGTGCCCCTTTGAGACATCTAATTGATTTGGAATCTCCACCATTCCTCCTTTAGGAAAAGTGAATATGCTTTGGATGGATTCCTATGGTTGGTAGCTTTTAAGGAAATATGTGCCATAGTTCCTAGTGATGTTTCCAATGTCGCAATCTGAGCATATTTTATTCTTAACAATCCTTGTGTTTGTTGCAATTGTCTCCTTAGGTATTGATTTTATTTCTCAAAGTGTTCTCTTCTGTTGGCTTCTTCTATTTTCAGGAATTCCATTTCCTCCCTTAGTTTGTTGACTTCATTCTCCATGACAACAAGATCTGCAACCCCTTTATCTTGGGAAATTATTTTCCACCTTTGGGTTTCTACTTTGGATTTCTCCTCATTATCATTATATGGGGTTCTATATGTGCACACATAATTCTATTTAATGACCCTACAATAGGAGAACCAACCCTTAATGATTAAGAAAAGAAGGAAGGTGGCTTCGTTGGTGTAAGTTGCTTCGTTACTTTTTTGCCTCCTTTAACTATGTGTTATTCCCTTAGTTAGGTAGATTGTTCTTGTAGCTGCTCTTTTTCCTTTGAAAGCACTATTTGTTTTCCTTTCTACACTTGTATTTTTGTTTCTTGAATCTCTCTCAGGCCATGCAATTCTTATACCCGCCCCCCATTTCTCTTTGAGGCTAGGTGTTTCCTCAATTACATTAAGAGTGGCAGAAGGAGGTTGATGCTTTCCATTGAATCTAATTCTACTTCTTTTTATTATTTCATATACAATTTGTTGGAAATGCTTGCATACTTTAGGTTTGGTAGGTACTCAATATTTCCAAGGTGATTGATATCTACTTTCTTCCTCCTCCAAGGTAGCTTTCTTCTTTTGTTTCGAGGGGTCAACTACTGTTAGATCCATGAATTGTCCTCATTTTGACACCCTTTTTCCCTTTAATTTCACTTATTCCATATATATTTGTGCTAGAGTTACAAGTTACAAGGTCATCTAGGTCATCCTAAACTATTACATAAGGTATCATTCATTCATAACTTGTAATTTGTATTTTCCGTAGCTAATTCGATTTTTTGTAGCTAAGTCCAAGGTTGAATAGGTTCCCAAGAGTTTGAAGATGAACATGATACATGGATAAGAAACAAATGTCAAGAGAAATAATATCCATCTATCATGCTTAACTAGAATATCATAGAATTTTAGAATCTGAATGTTCAAAGCAAAAGTCAAAACTTGTTTATTCTCATGTAGGATTTCAAGGGAAATAGTTTCATCATTGGAGGAGCATGGAATTAAGCGAGCGAGATTCGAGATATGAAGATGATCATTAGAGGAAATTTCAGCTTAAAACTGACCTCCTAAGGAAAAATAATAAAATAAGACCTATGAATTTTGGAGGGAAAAGAAGAAAATACTTTTTTTAATTGTATTTTTTATTATCTCCTTATATTTTTCTGCAAATTTCAAGTGTAGACACTTGTTGGATGCAAAATTAAATTTTACATCCTACGTGTACCCATTATGCATACTTTTGAGAAGACCCACATTGGTAAAAATTGCATATACATTAAAAAATGTGTTGAACACGTTTTTTAATGTATATGCAATTTTTATCAATGTGGGTCTTACCAAAAGTGTGCATAACGAGCACTCGTTGGATGGAAAGCCAAAAATACAATTAAAAAAATGGTTTTTTTTTCTTTTTCCAAAACATTTACATGTACCTCTTTTTAAATTTGAAGGAATTTGATTGGTTTCATATTATGACATGGAAATTACGTGAAAATTTCATGGGCATTTTTAGGCTGAAATTTCCTCTAATGTATGTGTTGATATGTTTTGATCGAGAACCTTCACGGTTTGCTCTTTTCATAGCAAGTCATGAAGAATAGACTTTCTATTTTGATTAGGAAACCTAAGTGTCGATTGAGGAACTTGCCTCTCTACATTATTTTTTTAAGAAGTTGTTGGTTAAAAATAATACAAATTGCTTCAATCTTAAGCAAAGGGAATCGAGTTTTAAGTTTTGTAATTATTGCTACTCTCTGAGACCTTATTTCTAGTAAATGCAATTACTTTCACTACAAGGATAACACCTCATAGCAAAGGTTTTTAGTGTTATAAAATTGGAAAAAATTGTAAAAAAAACCGCTAAAATATTCGTTTGTGATAGTAGATGTTTTGGCGGAGATTTTAATGGAACTTCATCACAACTGAAAAAATCTATGTGGCCATAGGTTATTGTTGTTGTTGTATTTTTTTGTTTTTTTGTTTTTTGTTTTTTTTTTCGTTTTTTTGTTTTGTATTTGCTTTTTGTTTTTTGTTTTTGTTTGTTTGTTTGTTTTTTTGTGTTTTGCTCTTCTTCTTCTTCCTTTTTTTTTTTTCCCGGGTGCGCTTCATGGAACAAGTCACACTGGTGCGCTAGATATATAAATTCACTAGAATGCATATGTAACTAAAATCACTGAGGCATTGAATGTAAATAAAACCAGTGCGTAATATATAGTGCACTGGTGTTAATAGATAAAAAAATTCCCCGGTGCGTTCTTGTAAGGAACGACATCGGGGCACACAAAAACTAATTCTTGTGGCAATTATTTTGTTTCAAATTGTAGCACTGATGCGTATCGTTTGTATAAATGCGTTGGTGCATTAGTTATGTAAAAGTTCTGGTGTTGTTAATTTTCATAATGCACTAGCGCTGAAAATAATATTTTGTAGGGCAAAAGTGTTAGTTCTATGAAAGCGTTGGTGCGCTAAAAATTACAATGCATCAAGGCATTAATTTCAAACAATATCGGTGCTTGAAGAAATAAACACCCCAGTGTTGTCGTTTTCCGAAAAGGCACCAGTCATGAAAAAAGATGTCATCACGGTGCTTTTATATATTATAACACACCAGTGCATTTTTATGTTATAGACACGCCAATTTTTTGTATGATTTTTTCTTTCTTTTTGGAAACATCAACCTGACAGTGCAATTAATGTAATTTTTTATATCCGTTATTCATAAAAAGATCGACATATATCTTATAACAATATTCAATAAATTAAAATTTGATTAGTGCATTTGTATATGATGTTTGGATTAATTTTTTATATTATCATATTTCACATCTCTTCATTATAATATTTAATCATCCATATATTTAATAAGTGGTGTAACATTTCACAACATTGGATAACACAATAGAATAAAATAAATGCATTTGATTATATATCAATAAGAGGCTCTTTGTCATACACAATGGGATTGTTATTGGTAACCCCTTGTCTTTCAATTGAGATGCTATGTCTATTACATTAAATAAAATGTTTGATTTTCACAGATAATTACTTCAAAAAATACAACAAGTTGCATTGATATCCAAATAGATCACAATTCTTCACTAGAATTATTGTCAGTGCTTAAGTTACTTTCATGACTTGAGTTATTTGGAGGAATGTTTCGTTTTCTTGATCTTGTTCCATATATAATCATAAAAATAAAGTGTAATGAGTATATCTACATTAGTGAGAATAATGAAAATTGAAATAAATAATATACATCAATGTAAATCGAATAACAATGTACCATATCAAGAAGTGACTCCTAACCTATGCACATGGTTTCAAAACCAAGTCTCATACCTTGTTGCAACAAGTCTTGTGTTGGCATAATTCCATACTTTGTTTCCTGCATGTTTTAAACCCCATTATAAATCATAGATTTAATATAAACAATTTTTTTGTTCTATTAATTATAAACTCACGGAAGTAAAACAACATACATACTTACAAATTTCATAATTATTTTTTGATATGCCAACATATACTCACAATCCTTATTTAACCCACTGTCAATTAATTCTTACGGCGACTCTTCTTTGTATGTTAGCACCTATTTGAAGACATTCAAGGATGATTGCTATAAAACAACTTAAAATATACAAAAAATGAAACCTTGAGTTGTTATAAGGAAATATTAACAATTACTCAGAAACTTTGAAATAAACCATTTTATTCCTTTTTGTCTTGTTTTATGTGTTGAATGGGTTCCATTTTGTTTTATTTTTTGCAAAAAAAAATTGAAAATTAATATTTAATGCCAAAGTATTTTTTTATATATATACAAAGTCAATCATGATTACATCCATTTGAAGCATGTTGTTGTTGAGATGGCTCCTCCTGTGATGCAATTATATCCATTTGTTTGACCATCTCCTTGCACACTTTTTTGGACATTCTTATTGCTATATTTCACATATCAACTCGTTTATTATTTGCAATTTTCATAATCTTCCTGAATAAGTAATAAACAATTTTTATGTTGATATATGAAAACTAGATATAACAGAATTAATATTAATAAATGAATGGTTTGTAGTAATATATACATACAATTCTGTAAAATCATTTTAGTTAAGAATATTATTTTTTGATTGATTCCTTTTTGTTGATGTATATTTTTTCTATTGCAAGTTTGACATGTCTCATTGACCATTTCTCTGGAAACACTTCCTATAGTTTAGCTATAATTTGGTTCTTAGAATCATTGGATTGATTTTTGTATTGTAAGTAGAAAGTACGTCTATACATTTGTTCCACAAGATCCCTCATAGTTTTTTAAAATTTCTCCTCTTCTTCATTAACCTCTAGCACCACTCTAGATGAGTTAAGGACCAATTCATTATCATTTACAAAATCTATAATTTTTCTTTTCTTAAAACAACATTGATCTTTTCCTTTGTTGTTGATGCCTATATAACATTAAGCATATATGAATTAGTAGATTGTTTGAAACATGTTACATAATATTCATAAGTATATTATTAATGAAAATTAAAAAAAAAACTCATATTGAATAGTATTTTTTCATTCACCCGATTCATCCTTCTGCAATTTTTCTCCGAGGATTTTACACTCTTCTGCACTTAGATTAGAAATAATCTCATTGGCGTTCTTCATTTTGTGGCTCTACATGACACACACCAACCTATACATATTAGTTAAACTTACATATTGTTCAAACATATTAATTTTGTAAAGAATTTACAAAAAACTTTCATTCTCTTCTTTTTTGATGTGCTATTATTGTGTCAATCAATATTTTTGTTACTTGACACCTTCTGAGACATTTTTTTATTATCAATATACAACTTGTATCGTCATTAAATATATTTTACAAATAAATCAAATAATTTTCAGCCAAAAAGAGTTGTGTTAATTGGTGCATTTATCTGAGTTTATCCCATTAAATGCACCAGATGTTTAATTGTTCAACACCATGAGGGAAAAATATTATTTCTAAATAATTTTAACTTATTACAGTGCAGTTTGTAAGGCTAAATACATAGTAATGATTTAACAATTCTATTTGGAAAAGGTGCGTCACTGTGTTATATTACACTAGCAACAACGATGAACAAACATGATGGAATCAACAGTGTTATAATATACCAGTGCATTGTTTTACACAGGGCACACCGGTGTATTATATTACAGAGGACACACTGCGAAACATATAACTATTTAAAAAAAATGGAGAGGGCCGATAGGGTTTAGATCTAATTCAATGTGTGATTCCCCTACTTTACATGTCAAATTCTCTATATATAGTAAGTACACAAACCCATTAAATCTAACATCCCTAAAATGAAAAACCCTAATTCTGAATTGGTAGAGGAAGTTAAACCCCTAAGGTGATATTTTCAATGTGATTATTTTTTCCCCCGAAAATCTACTTAAATTACGAAGCAAGGGTGTAAGGTAGGTATTTCTTCTTTTGTTTTTTTGTTTCTCTAAATTTTAATTAAATTTAAATAGGAACAAAGATCATAAAAATTTTACGAGTAAAATATATAGTAACTTTTTATTATACAATTATTTTATTTTATTTATTTTTATTTTTTGTGAGTTGTGAATAAATCTAACAGAAATTGTAAAAAAATTTAATAGTAATTAACCATACCTTTCAAATTTTAATATTTTTGTGGTTCCAAAATATTTTTCTGCTCCACAATGCTACCGATATGTCTCTATTACAAATGATCTCTCTTTTAATTAAACCCTAACAGGATTGTAAAAATTTTTATTAGTAAAATAAACAATAAAATTTAAAATTTTTACTATGCAGGGTTTTGAGTGAATCACCATACCTTTCAGGTTCTGATCTTCTGAATAATTATGTTGCTCCAAACTATTTTTCTATTGCATAGTGCTTTTGGTATGCCTCTCTTGCAAATCACTCGAGATTTTGGGTGAAATAGTGAAATAGTAAATAATTTTTTTACTATTTAAAAAGACTTTATGAAATTAGATTTCGAAAAATGAATTGTCGCTCTTTTTTTTTTTTTTTTTGCACGTCGGTGCATTTATAAGAAAAACATGCTGAGAATGTTGAGGCACCAATTTTTTTCAATGCACTGAAATGATACAATTTTTATTTTTATTTTTGAAAACTTAAAATGGTTTTTTTAATGCAATTGTGCGGTTTCTATTTAAAAGCATCGATGCTTTGATTGTTATAAGAGCACCGAGTGAGTTGAATTCATTTTTATTTTCTAAAATCTGGAAACAAGTGTGTAGTGGTGTTATTTTTTTTTGAAACACATTAGTGCATTTTTGTAGAAGACCACTGATATGATAACATATTTTTTTTGTTTGGAATGCCAGAAATCGTAGTGGGTATTATTTGACAACCCCAGTGCTAGTTTTTTTTTCAATGCATCTGTGCACTTTGATCTGATAAGCGCACAAGTTGGGTTTAAAATCTATTTGAAATTTTATTTTCACATGAAATGACATATTAATCTCAAATACCCTTTATGACACATTCACATGAATTATGATTGTTTATAGTTGTTAAGTCCCTATAATACTAGTGTATTCCCCTTATTTTTATTGTTAGTGTAACCCCCTATTATTATTGTTCTGCCATGTATCCCCCATGTTGTTATTGTTTTTCCCCCTAGAAGCCCATTATTGTTATTGTTGTGCCCTTACATTATTATTGTTATGTAGGTTGTGATTATATTGTGACTCCTTAGACTCCTATATTTACCAATGAGGTCTTGTCATTTGTATCATCCAATAATTGTTCATTTATATAATGTAAATGATGTTTCCCCCTCGAATAAGCTAATTTTTAGGTCTTTGATCTATCTTTTCTTACATTTTATGAGTTGGTTGCATAACATTTGGTACTGGAGCTTTGGAATCTAGGTTTTCACTTCAAATAGGTCATCTTGGAATTTTCACTATAACACTTTTCATATGATGCTTTAGAAGCAAAAAATGCAACCATGTTGAGCTAAAATGTTGGTGAAATTTGTGTATGAATTTAAGATCTTGGTTCTTTATATTATCAAATATATGATCTAAGGAAGTAAGGTTTTTGTAGACTCCAGAATTAAATTTCAAGCATGTAACCTAGGGAAAATCATCATAACTTTCTCTATGAGCATCAGATTTGATTTTTGTAAAAACTTTCTGAAATTGGATGGGTTGTAGTTTTTCGCGTATCATTTTTAGGGCCAAAGTTCAAAACAATGACACTTGGCACTATGTACAAGTTCTCTCTACTGAGAAGAATGTAAACTTTGAAACATGAACTATAAACTCAAAACGAGAACTCTAGCAAAAAAATCCCAAAAAACATGAAAAATCAATTTGAAAATGAAAAGTTTTGATGTTGGAATAACACTA
>APFE030383052.1:5627-27785 GCA_000404065.3 Pinus taeda | reverse complement strand
GAAAGTGTCAAAAAATGTAACATTTAAAAAAAATATCCACGCTTAATACATTAGAAAATTTAATGTGTCAAAAATAGGCCCTTTAAAAAAACAGGGGTTGATGCTGCATCAACACATTTCAAAATCAACATGAAAATCACTAACATTTAAAAACAAATATTTATGTTTAATACATAAGAAAATTTAAAGTGTCAAAAATGTGCTCCGAAAAAAAAAAGTGTATTCTGAATCAACACTTTTCAAAATCGGATGATTTTTTTGCTACCTCAACAAAATAGTTAATCGTATTAGTTCTCGTTTTAAAGTTTACATGGTTTGAGTTAGTGGATAACCAAGTTATCGTGGAGGATTGGGAGTAACTCTTTCTTGAATAATATAATGTCGGTCTGACTTGTGGGGTTAGAAAGAAGACTTGGAGGGATATCACAGGATGAAAGTTTACAAAATTACAGAGATACAATAGTTTCAATATCGGGCTCCTAAAAAATAAGAAAAAAAAATGTGGTATTCATTTTTATTTTTTTTTTAAATTTGCATAACTTTTGTTTGAAAAATCAGTTTGAAGTGATTCAAAGGGCATAAAGAAGCATATATATCATTGCTTGATTCCAAAATTCCTTGAAAAAAATGGACACACTTAGTAATTAACTGTAAAACTTTTGTATGGTGCATGAAGAAGAGGAAGAAATGCAACATGATATATCAAAATTACGAGACCAAGTGCAACAAATTTCACTCTCACAAAGAGTATCCAAAAATGAATTAGAAGCATTGATGAAGGGAAAATGGATGGTTTGAAGGGAAAATGGATGCTTCAGAATTAAAAAATGGAAGGTTTGAAGGATGGTTTAAAAGCAGAAACGAAAAGTTTGAAGGAAGGTTTGACAAAGTTTCTACAAGAAATGATTCCTAATGGCGACAAGGTATTCCATGAAACTCATGATGAGAACAAAAGGATTATTAGTTATTATTTTAGAGACTCTAACTTTCAGTTGAAGACCTACACCATTCCAAATATTGATATGAGGAAGTTTGATGGCAAGGATTCAGTAACATGGATACTAAAAATGGAGCAACATTTTCATTTACATGATGTGAAACCCTCATAAAAGGTACGGATTGCATCTTTATATTTAGAACCCAATTATTTTGTATGGTATAGATGGTTTTGTTCTCGTAAAGCACTTATCACCTGGTTAATTTTTATGGAGGAAATGATATCATGTTATGAAGATACAAAGAGCAACACCTTTTTTAGCTAATTGATATATCTCAAACAAAAGGGTTCAATGGCAAAGCTCATTGAAGACTTCCAAAAATTGAATATTAGGGTAATTGATATTCCAGAGGAGCATACGATTTATGTCTTCATAGGGACTTTAAAGGATAACATCCAACATGAGTTTCACCTTTGGGGACCTGATTAATTGGAGAAGGGATTCAGGATGGAAATAAAAGTTGAAAGAAAAATTATGGCAACAAGGAAGTCTACCACTCACAACTATATAGATGGAAGTGTTGTTGCTCCTAGTATTCCATAGCCTACAAGGTTGACACCACAATAATTGGAAGAAAAAAGAGCAAAAGGGCTTTGTTACAGTTGTGCTTGCAAATATACTAAAGTTCATAAGTGTGCTAAGAAGAAATTATTTTACATAGATTGTGAAAATGAGCGCAAAAAGAACAAAAAACATCAAAAGATGAGGATATATACCAAGAACCAACCACAGAGAAAGAAGAAATGAATACAACCATATATTGTAATGCATTGGCATGAATTACCACTTCTCAAACTCTCAATATAGAAGGATATATCAAGAAGAAAAAGATAATAGTTTTGATTGGTCCAATGAATTGTCCAATTTTTTCCATTCTAATGGTTGGTGTTGATGTTGTACTAGGAGTCCAATGGTTACAATCTTTTGGTGATAGCTTTCAATTTTCAAGAAATTTTGTTGAATTTTTTTTGGCAAGGAAAGGAAGTTGAATTAAGGGGTATCACAGGGAAACCATGAAATATAATCAACTCTAATGGAATGAATAAGCTTCTGAAGAAAGAACAAGCGTAGTTTCAAAATTATGCTCACTAGAGGTTCAAACATCGAAATCCTCTATTTCTTTAAATCTCCAAAAAGTCTTGGACAATCATTCAAGGGTATTTGAGACTCCCAAATGTCTCCCACATATTCATGATAAGGATCATGCTATTCATTTAATTCTAGGAAGTGTTCCTCCAAACATCATATTTTACAAATCCCCCTATGCCCAAAAGAGTGAAATTGAACATATGGTTGCAAAAATGCTAGAGGCTAGTATAATTCAACCTAGTCAAAGTTCTTTCTATGCTTTAGTAGTGTTGGTGCACAATAAGGATGGATCATGGTGTATGTGTTCAGATTATAGGGAGCTCAACAAGCTCACTGTTAAAGATAAATTTCCCATTCATTTCATTGATGAATTGTTCGATGAATTACATGGAGAAATTTACTTCACCAAGTGGATATTCGTTCAGGATATCATCGAATTAGAATGAAGACTAAACACATTTCGAAAACAACATTCATAACTCATGAGGGTCACTATGAATTTTTTATCATTCCTTTTGGCCTTACTAATGCACCTTCCACATTTTAAGGTTTGATGAATTCAATTTTCAAACCCTTCCTTAGAAGGATCATGTTCAACATGTTGACAGGGTGCTCAAACTATTGGAGGATAAAAAACTATATGCAAAAACCTCCAAATGTTTATTTGGAGTACAAGAGGTGAAATATTTGGGTCATATTGTATCTCATGAGGGTGTTAAGGTAGACCCTACCAAAATAAAAACCATTAAGAAATGTAAAATCCCCACAACCATAAAGCATCTTCGAGGAATTCTTGGGTTGACAGGGTATTGTCGCAAGCTTCTTAAGAATTATGGGAGAATAACAACATCTCTAACAACATTACTGAAGAAAGATGCATTTTCTTGGAATCTAGAAGCAACTAAGGCCTTTGAACATCTTAAAGAGGAAATGTGCCAAGCACCGGTCTTAGCTATGCCAGACTGCACAAAAACCTTTATTGTGGAATATGATGTCTCAAGAAATGGAATTGGTGTTGTTTTAATGCAAGAAAGAAGACCAATTGCTTTTAAAAGTCGTCCAATCAAAGGAAAGTATTTACACAAACCTATTTATGATAAGGAAATGTTGGAAATACTACATGCACTAAAGAAATGACAACCTCACCTAATGGGAAGACACTTCAAGGTAAAAAAAGATCATAATAGTCTTAAATAATTTTTGGAACAAATATTATCTTTAGAAGAGAAAAAAAATGGGTCACAAAGATGTTGGGTTATGACTTTGAAATCATTTACAAAAAGGGAAGAAAATTTTTGTTACAGATGCACTCTCAAGAAAGAATGAGGATGTGGAAGCATTGTTTTGTGCCATTTCTATTATCCAACCTGATTGGATAACCGAAGTAAGGGATGAATGGAAGAGTGACAATGAGATGTGGACACTCATTCAAAAGTTGCAACAAGATCTCAGTACATCTGATACATTTAGCTGGAAAAATGATTCATTATGGTACAAATATCACTTATATCTTTGTAAGAATTACCAACTCAAGAAAAAAGATTCTTTTGGAATTACAAACCTCCCCTTTAGGAGGGTACTCAATATTTTTAAAAACTTACCACAAGTTAAAGTGGTAATTTTTTTGGGATGGAATTAAATATGATATTCAGAAGTTTGTGGCAGA
This sequence comes from Pinus taeda, assembly GCA_000404065.3. Lineage (NCBI taxonomy): Eukaryota > Viridiplantae > Streptophyta > Pinopsida > Pinales > Pinaceae > Pinus > Pinus taeda. Next base: position 24,032 of record APFE030383052.1, on the reverse strand, counting down.
ATGTTTGGTTTGCCAACAAAATAAAGTTGAGACAATTAAGACCCATGTCTGTGACATCATTTAACCATTCCAAGTTAGCATTGGGAGGGGGTCTCAATGTATTTTATCAAAGGTTTACCCAAGTCTGAAGGAAAGAGTGTCATCATGGTGGTAGTTGATATACATACCAAGTATGCACAATTTTGCGCATTATCTCATTCTTTTAAAGCCAATACAGTTTCTACTACATTTATGGAAACAATTCAAAAGCTACATGGAGACCCAAAGATTATTTTAAGTGACAAAGATCCCATTTTCACTAGAAATTTTAGCACATAATTAATTTTTAATCTTGGTATTCAATTAGCTCATAGCTCATCTTATCATCCTCATTCTGGTAGGAAAATTGAGATAGTGAATACATGTTTGGAAGGATATCTTCATTTCTTTGTATCTGATAACCAAACATAATGTGTCAAGTGGTTACCACTAGCTGAATGGTGGTATAATGGTTCCTTCCATAATGTAGCAAAAATGACCCCATTTATGGCACTTTATGGATATCACCCACCATCCATCACATCATCTTCAAGAGAAAATTATAAGGTTCAAGTAGTGGAAGATCACATCAAGCATCAAGAACAAGTTCTCCAACTCTTAAAGGATAACCTCACTCTGGCACATAATAAAATGAAACGATAGATATTCAACATCATAGTGAAAGAAGTTTTGATGTAGGTAGTTGGGTATTTTTATGGCTACAACCATATAAACAAATTTCCCTCAAGCAAGCTAAGAAGGATAATAAATTATCACCCAAGTAATATGGTCCTTACAAGGTGATGTAAAATATTGGTGCTATGACATACAAATTGGAGTTGCTTGCATCTTCCCAAGTACACCCAATTTTCCATGTTTCATGTTTAAAGAAGGTTATTGGTGACGAGCTCATAGTTCAAACAATTTTTCCATAACTTGATGAAGAAGGAAAAATCATATTTGAGCTTGAATTTATCACATAAATAAGAGCCCGAGAAATATGAAATTGTTTAATTTCAGAGTATCTCATTAAGTGGAAGAACTTACTTGCTGAAGATTCTAGAAGCGAGGATGAGAATGTTATACAAAATCAACTATAGCTACTCAAGCGTTGATGAAAACAACTTTTTGAAGGAGAGGAGCATGTTAGGTCCCTATAATACTAGTGTATTCTCCTTATTATTATTGCTAGTGTAGCCCCCTATTAATATTGTTGTGCCTATGCATCACCCATGTTGTTATGGTTGTGCCCCATAGAAGCCCACTATTGTTATTGTTGGTTACTTACATTATTATTGTTATGTAGACTCTGATTATATTGTGACCCCTTAGACTCCTATATATACCAAGGAGGTCTTATCATTTGTATCATTCAAGAATTGTTCATTTATATAATGTAAAGGATGTTTCCGCCTTGAAGAGGCTAATTTTTAAGTCTTTGATCTATACTTTCTTCTATTTTGTGAGTTGTTTGCATAACAATAGCATAAATTTTCTGCTTAAAATTACCTTAGTCTTGAAAAATGGTTTGAAAACTATATTGAAATTAAAATTACGGTTATATGGTTCTTGAGATTAATTTTAGATATGAACACAAAATTTTATTTCTGTTTTTTCTCAAATGCAGGGACAAAATCTTAATAACATCAAATGGCCAATTCTTCGAATTCCATCTCATTGCATATTTCCAATCAAATTCCTTCACGGAGTTATCCCTTTCCATCTCTAGTAAGTTTAAATTTTATTTATATTTTGATTATCTAATTGATTTTATTTTTTAATATTCCATGTCAATTTGAATAAAAATGTATCCAAATTTGTAGGATCTTGATTCAGAATTGATTTCAGATGCAGAAAATATTCCTCCATTTCAAAAATGTTGGAAGATTTTATCAGGAGCATCATATCGCAAGTAGTTGGTAGATGAAAATGGATAACCTCATCACCCTGCCAATAAGAACATGGCATTTTCCAACCGTAATCCTCGATAAATGATGGTACTAATTGTATGGTATAATGTAATTTCAACAAACAAATTGCATTGATGTGCTTACTGATATCATTGATATTGTATTAATGACATTCAATGTTTTTTGAAACTAGGATTCTAGTGATGATGAGCAACCCACCTACCATCTTCCGGTGCACCCCACTACAATGTCAACTCAAGAGAAGGTTGCATTAAGAACAAGACTAAGAGATGAAGCATACAAAGGATGGTTGAATCAACCACCTATTCAATTCCCACTATGTACAGATTCACTAATTAGGAGTGACTACAACAATAGTATTTATTCAACACACGGTTGCAATGGAGGCAGTCAAATAGAGGTTATTATGGATGATCACTTACTGGATACTAATTCCATGGAGGTAATGTTTTTAGATGCATTCTAGGACGATTAAATAGGGGATGATGCTAATATCATTGATACCTTGTTCGAAAGCCTAAAATATTCTTCCACCACCCCTCTTTGGGTCTAGTGGCAAGTGAAAGTCTACCTAGCTGGGGGCAACAAAGTTGTTGTACAACTTGAAAGAAAAGTTTGGCATGTCAAATGCATGTTTCTCAACAATATTGAGGTAATTGACCTGCATGATTGATTAAGTTCCTTATATTTTATCACACAACCAAAATAAAAAAATGATGATTTTATGAATGGCAAATATTAATTTTGTACAATTATATTCCCCACCAAGTGTAGGTTATTCGAAGTAGTTATGAGGATGCAAATTGGTTGTTGAAAATGTTGGATGTTAAGTACATATAATATCATGCATGTATGAATGATTGTATTCTATAAAGAAGAGAATACGCAAACAAAGAGATATGTCAGAAATGTGGGCATTATAGGAACCGTAATTAAAAAAAATGAGTAAATCACATGGTCCTCATAAGATATTGAGGTACATGCCTATAATCCCAAGGATTCAAAGACTCTTTCATTGCAAATAATTAGTTATGTTGTAGGGATGGTATTCCTCACACAAAAGTGAGTCAGAAGTTATGCAAATCACAACATATTCAATAGCCATGAAGCATATAGAGGATACATGGCCTTAAAAATTCAAGGATGAAGTCTACGACTCAACATAGCCATGGATCACGTCAATCCATATTCTCTCAAAAACACCAATTATTTTGTTTGGCATGTAGTAGTGATCAATAACAATACCCCTCCATGGTTGTCCGTGAAGAATGAACATCTTATATTGACTCTCATAGTCCTTGGTAGAAGACAAGTTCAGAATATGGATGCCTACTTACAACAATTGGTAGATGAATTGAAGGAATTATGGGAAGGGATACATGTGTACGATGTATTAAGACCCATTGCAACATAAAGGAGTTTTACCTTGTACGACATATGTGCTTACAACATATATTATTATCTAGACTTAGGAGTTTGCTCTGGTAAATTAATTTTTTATTAATTTTTTTATATACATAACAATATCGTTTCACATATTAATTTAATTCACTACAATTATACATATCTTCATGGTGACTGATGTGCTGGCATGTATACAATAATGTCATTGGTCTTATAACAAAAGGGCATCATGAATGCAAATATTGTGGAACTTCTCTGAAGGCTAGGTGGTTTGACCACCTACGAAAGATAGTGTATGACTGCTCCAGGGTATTCCTCCCAGAAGAACAACCTTACAGAAGAGAAACATCCGCTTTCCATGGTAAACTAGAGAGAACCCAAAGGCCTAAAATAATGACACCAACTGAATGGCTTAGAGCAGATGAGAGAGAGAAGGAGAAGGAACTTGTATAAATGTTCGATTCAAATGGGGAGCATGTGTTCAATGATCCATATTTCTTCGACACCTATGTTGAAAAATTTCCCATTGGGATGAAAAGGAAATTTGTCTTTTATGAGCTCCCATATTGGGAGCATCTTAATATTCCCCACTTACTAGACCACATGCATATATTTAAAAATGTTTCATCTTCTTTATGGAGGCACATATTATCAAAATAAAGTGATATATTTGCTATTAGGAGAAATCTTATTTCTTCAAAAACTACAAAGAAACATTGGTCAAGACAAGAAACTAGAGGAGAGGTTGGTCCCTCTTGGTCTTTTAAAAAAGGTGATGTCCCATGGATTTTAAATAAATGTGATATCTCTTTAGAAAAGGAAGTTATAATGAACATGAGGGTGCCTTCTTTATATGGGTATTCACTACGACATTGCGGCACTGTGGAAGACCATTTGTCAGGGTTGAAATCACATGACCATTTGAGCCTGCTAAGAGTACAAAAACTTGATTTTTATTTTTTATTTTATGTAATGAGATATTTTATAAATAATTTTTGTATAATGTACTATTTACTGTGTAGTGTCATTATCCTCTGCTCATGCATGGATGTGTGAACCATGACTTCCCCCAAGACCTACAGCATGCCAAATCTAAATTATCTACACTTGTATGTTGGATCACATCAAAGGAGATTCATATGGCTAGCATTCCATGGTGGCATCGAGAGATAACTGAGATTATGTGTATGTTTGAGAAGGAACTGCTGACGAGTCTCATGGAATTTCAAGTTCATCTTCAAATTCACATAGTAGATGAGGTTGAATTAGTTGGGGGCATTTCTTATCGTTGGATTTTCTTCTTAGAGAGGTACATGAAGAAATTGAAAGGTTTTGTTCAACAAAGGAAAAAACCTAAGGGGTCTATGACATATGGGTATATATTGTATGAGTCTTTCTATTATGCTAGTGAGTACATCAAGCATATCGACAACACACTAGGTGCAACTATTTGGGATGGTGAAAAGGGATGAAGACAAAAGAGAAGGGGAGCTTCTCGAAACGAATGGAAAGAGGTGCATGATAAAGAGTAAATGCAGGCTTATCATTTGTCAAATTACTACACAGTAGATATTCACATTGAACTTCATATTAATGCATATTTTGATCTCATATGTGCTATATATATGTTGGTTGATTTCATTAGTGAATTCAAAAATTGAAGCCATCAACAAATTCATTTTTTACAATATGGAAGCGACACAACCATGTGTCACATTGTATGAGGAGAAGAGGAGAAAATAGGATAGTAACAGGAAAGAATTCAAATGGTTGAATGATAGAAGTGTGCCTTGTCTTGATCATTTAAAAGAAAATATGCCAATGATATGCCCTAACTATTGGGATTCTGATCAAGTTAGAGAGAAACACTGTGCATATGTGTTGAAAATAGCAACAAGAACTGCTAAAAATACAAATGCTATAAATAGCATTTCTATAAATATCATTTCAGGTACCAGCGTTGGAAATAGCAACAAGGAATAATAAAATAGAAATGCTAAAAATAGCATTGCTATAAATAGCATTTCGGGATAGATTCCAATTTTAATTAGTCCCTAAATTAAAATTCGAATTTGAGCTCAGCAATTGTTTGTAAAATAATTAATTAATTCATCTTGAGTTAATTAGTTAGAGAAAATCAAACATGAAGTCTATGTGAAGACATGCAACAATTATCCCTTTAATTGAGGAAGTTATCCCTTAATTAAGGAGATACGGATGAGCTGTATTTGAGTTGTAATTGGTTAGCTCAGTTAACTAAGTTAAGTCCAGTTAGATTAGTTCCAATAGTTTGTAGAATTGATTATGAGTTCAATTAGTCAATGCATGCATGCATGCAACAAGTGTACTTCAGATAACTGAATATTCTCTCATAAATAACTCATGCATGTCAATTTAGTTAGAGACCCAATTGAGATCAGAGGAAGGGACAATGTACTATTAGTTGGAGGAATTTTCCTATATAGGAAACTCATCCATGCAGAATGAATTATCTCCTTCAGGATTGTCCAGTTATTTCAGAGGTTAATGAGTAGTGTGTGAGGTAATTACACAGGTGGTAGCTTGAGGACTCAGGAGAAACTGTGCAAGGAAATAGGAGGCTTGGAGGGCACATGAGAAGGTTTGTGAGAAGGCTTTGACTATCTATGAGCAGCATTGAGGGATTGTACTGAGAGTTGGATAGCTTGTGATCTAAAACTTTGTGTAATCCGAACATATTTCCACTTGTATGAAAATACAGACATCAATGTTTTTATCTGATTCTTTCCCCAGAGTATTCTTCTGTGTTCATGTGTGATTGATTTCTCATTCTCTATTATATGTGTTCTATTTGATCTTGTTCAAAATCGATTAAGCTTCCGCAAGTTTGTTTGTAGAAGTAGATCAAGTATTTTGCTTTAGTATATTGCATTGGTGATCCACAGTGGGAAATTCTACATGGTATCAGAGCAAAGGTGATCAAAGCGAAGAACAGTATACAAAGAAGGGAGAAGTTCAAAGTTTGAAGTTCTTGATTATAGAATTCAAATTCTTGTCACATCTCAAATTTCACCAATGGTGTTCAATGGTTTGAGACTCGAGTATGCCCTTGATGGCAACTCGAATTATATAGCCTGGAAGGATCACATGGAAGTGGTATTAGAGGAAAATGGTTTGAAGGACTTCATTGATCAAGAAGTCCCCAAGCCAACAGCTACTAATGCCCAATAATTGGTGGAATGGAAGAAATGTGTGGCTAGAGCAAGGAGGATTCTTCTAGAGGGAGTTCGAGACCACATAGTCTCAAGTCTCCATGGGAAGGAGATACTGTTTTCAATGTGGAAAACTGAAGGATCTATATCAGAACAACAATGATTAAAAAGAAGCTGGTGCTGAAAGACAAGCTTCGGAAAATCAAGTGTGAAAAGGGCGACACGATCTCTACATATCTGAACAAGCTCACCACTTGCAGGGACAAGCTTGGAAGTGTAGGGATCATGACAGCTGACGATGACATGGTGAGTCTTGCTCTCCTCGGTCTTCCTAAGAGCTGGCAGAGCTACCAAGATTTGGTAAATGGAAGAGAGAAACTGCTAGATTGGGAACGACCGTGGTCAGATTTGATGCGGGAGAAGATCAGGAGAAGCACCAGAGATAGTTCTTCAACCAAGGAGGATGAATAAAATTGTACCTTAGTGAGTAAGTCAAAGAAAGGGAAGGAGAAGGATTCTTATCCCAAATCGATTTCTTCCCATGGTGGGAAGAAGATTGATAAACTGAAAGTGTGATGCTTTCATTGTCATGAGGTGGGCCATTATGCAACAAATTGTCCATTGAAGAAATCCAAGATGGGATCCAAGGAAGGATCTGAAGGTGAGGCATTGGCCTCCCAGTTCGAATTGGAATTTACCCTAATCACATGCATGGTTTCATCAATGATGGGTTGTGGTTGGTTTCTTGATAGTGGAGCCTCATTCCACATGACCGACAATAAGAGTTTGTTCAGTACCTTAGAGGAGAAATACCTTCAGATACTCATAGCGATAGGTAATGATGAAAAGTATAGTGTTTCAGGTGTGGGCATGGTTCCTTTTTAGAGGGACCATGGAGCTCGCATTACCTTGAAAGATGTGAAGTATGTGCCAGGATTGAAGAAGAACTTGGTATCGATCATGATGCTGGAAGACAAAGGCTATGATGCAGTTTTCAGTAAGGGAAAGGTTTTCCTTAGACACATCACCACGAGATAGGTGAAGCAGACCAGTTCACAAGTCAAGAACCTGTATGATCTTGAGGTTCAAGATGCATGCAAAGCCTTGAGGAGCAAGGCAACTGTTGGAGACTTGGTGGTTGAGAGGGAGAGTACATTACCTCTCAACATGCAGCGCCTGAAGAAGTCTCAGAGAATTGTGAAGGAGCCACAATTGGTGACGCAAATTTAGGAGGTTGTGGAGAAGCCATAACTGGAGAAGCCAAGAGGAGATCGAGTGGAGGAATCCACTCATGCAGAGACCTCCATGAGGGGGAAATTTCAAGCCAAGTGGGTAGGGGGATCACATGCATCCATACGTCTAGGTAGGAGGTGGGGCGATGTGGAGTGATAGTTCTAAGAAGGCTGAAATAGAGGCAAGATCCTTGAGGTACTCACCTCTTTGATTATACCTTGCTATGGGAGCCCCGATGAGGAGTAGCAGGACTGGCTGAGTGGGTAGAGACAGACGTGGATGGAGTGACAGAGGAAGCTTCAACATCAGAGTGTGTTTCTAGCCCAACAGGGAGGTCAGTTGGGAGATAAGTTACTTACTTCTCAGTAACTGAGTTGAAGTGTAGCAGTGGGAAACACGATGCAACATGATGAGAGGAGGTGCATTGCAGATGCAGTGTTGGGAGACAGGACCAGCAGCAGCACAGATGTAGCTGGAGGAATCAATGTGATTGATGAAGTCAGAGATCAAAGTGGCAGAGGCTAGAGCAGTCAGATACTGAAGAGCACAGAGGTGCAGAGTTTTTCAGTCGATAGAGGAAATAGTAGTCAGAGACTTTGATGACAGAGGCATCATTCTGATTCAAGTTGGATATTTTTTTTGTTTCTAGAGTTGCTAGAGCAACAACACTAGGGAGAAGTGTTGCATACAGAACATTCCAAAGGTTCAAGATTGGGTTCGAGTTGAATGCCTTTCTTGTTGAGAGGGAGTATTGAAAATAGCAAAAAGAAATGCTATAAATAACATTGCTATAAATAGAATTTCAGGTACGAGTGTTGGAAATAGCAAAAAGGAATGATAAAATAGAAATGCTAAAAATAGAATTGCTATAAATAGCATTTTGGGATAGATTCCAATTTTAATTAGTCCGTGAATTAAAATTGTGAATTAAAATTCGAATTTGAGCTCAACAACTGTTTATAAAATAATTAATTAATTCATCTTGAGTTAACTAGTTAGAGAAAATCAAACATGAAGTCTATGTGAAGACATGCAACAATTATCCCTTTGATTGAGGAAGTTATCCCTTAATTAAGGAGATAAGGATGAGTTGTAATTAGTTAGCTCAGTTAACTAAGTTAAGTCCAATTAGATTAGTTCCAACAGTTTGTGGAACTGATTGTGAGTTCAGTTAGTAAAGTGCATGCATGCATGCAACTAATGTACTTCAGATAACTGGACATTCTCTCATAAATAACTCATGCATGTTAGTTCAGTCAGAGACTTAGTTGAGATCAGAGGAAGGGACAATGTACTATCAGTTGGAGGAATTTTCCTATATAGGAAACTCATCCATGCAGAAAGAATTATTTCCTTCAGGATTGTACAATTATTTCAAAGGTTAGTGAGCAGTGTGTGAGGTAATTACACACAGGTGGCAGCTTGAGGACCCAGGAGAAATTGCACAAGGAAATAGGAGGCTTGGAGGGTAGAGGAGAAGGTTTGTGAGAAGCCTTTGACTGTCTATGAGCAACATTGAGGGATTGTACTGAGAGCTGGATAGCTTGTGAGCTAAAGCTTTGTGTACTCCGAACATATTTCCACTTGTATGATAATACAGAGATCGGGGTTTTTAGCTAAGGCTTTCCCCATAGTATTCTTCTGTGTTCATGTGTGATTGATTTCTGATTCTCTGTTATATATGTTCTATTTGATCTTGCTCAAAATCGATTAAGCTTCCGCAAGTTTGTTTGTAGAATTAGATCAAGTATTTTTCTTTAGTATATTGCATTATCTGGTGATCTACAGTGAGAAATTCCACAATATGGTTGTTACTCGTGTGCTGAAGAAGTTGCGCTAAACATAGGGATTGGGTGTAGCAACCCGGTAATTATAATCTCTTTCTATACAATTTTAACTTCATACTTCACCTTTGAATTGTAAGATATATATATATATATATATATATATATATATATATATATATATATATTATATGTTATATGTATATGTATATGTATATGTATATGTATATGTATATGTATATGTATATGTAATATGTATATGTATATGTATACATATACATATACATATATAGGATGTCGATGATGGATACATGACACAAGAATGTGGAGTGGAGGCGAGTTAGACCAATCTAGTCAAGCTAGCAACCGTGATTAAAACTTAATGCAAGGGAAGCTAGGTTACATTGGAAATATGCAAGAGATCATTCAAGTGGATTTCTCTTTTGTTCCAAAGTGTTATTTTTTTAATGTAAGTGATGGGACGCCTTTGATCAGAATAATTTATAGGAATATCATTATAGTGGGCTGATATCTAGCAACTCTAGAAAGATGTGGCATGAAGCTAGGGAGCCTTATGCTTTCTCAAAACATTACAATCAATTGTTTTTTTACCCAGATGTGTTGGATCAGGATTGGTGGTTCGTATTAAGACACAACCCTAGATCAAAACATATTTTTGAGAACAACAATGTTATCATGCCAAGCGAGTAAGATAATCAGAGTGATGACAATGGAGAGTGATATGTACTTGTGTTATTTCATCATTTATACTGTTGTTTTATGTTTTTGTTTTCTTTATTTCACTAATTATATTATTTTTTTATTCGTCTTGTTGGAATGTTATAATATAGTTGGTAAGATTCACAAATATTTTTACACATTTTTTTGCAATGGAACATTTTTACAATATTTAAAACTAAGTATTTCCAATTGCATACCATATCTATGATAATAAGGATTCACGGTCACAACCCTTCTCAAATAGGAAAATGAGAACAAAATTGTGAATTTAGAAACAACATTGAAAATTTAGTCTCGATTTAGATACTTATTGGTTTATTAATCAGTTCACATGTTTTTTATTCTTGTTTATTTAAATATCAATATAAATCACCATGTAGTGATATCTCTATGAGGAATTTAACAATGAAAAAATTGTGTATTAATATGTAAGATCAAATTCTTGACATGAGAGGTAAAGTCATGTTTACTATATTTAAACTACAGTTCTTGCAACATTATGTAAACTAAAAGTAAGTCTTATTCATGTATAAAACGCTGATTACAAATTTTTATGGACAATAAGAAAAACAAATGGCCTTACATGGATGCATGAGAGGTTTTATTTTTTTCATGGATAATGGAACAATTTTGGGTTTTCTTGTCAATGGTAATTACAATTAAAAGTTGAATTAATAAATATTTTATGGCTAAGAATTAAATGATAAATAATGTGATGGTGATTAAGAGGCATTTGTTTGACTTTCAAATAGACTTGGTGATGCATTTTTCTTTCCTATTTAGATTATGCAAAATAAATATTTATTCTATGTATTTATAAGTAAATTATTTAAAGTAGACATGTCTTTATAAATTTGGTAATAATAAGTGATAAGGCTACATAATAAGGTGTTGCGTGTGATATATTATTAAAATCTATCCTGCCTAGAATGATCATTAAAGGTAACGAGCCAAATCCATATACATCATGTCATTGAAAGACACAAGCCTAACCCATATACATCATGTCGATAGTTTGAAGGACATCAACTGTACGATACGACAATGGCGTGAAAGGCATGCCTACAAGTTTTCATGGTGTTTAGTGTGTGGCTGATAAGACCCATGAAACCCTAATCTGATTTCTTTTATCCGTATCACTGCCTTCTAATTTCACTCTACCATTTGAACTGACAACATTTAACAAAGCATAATCTTTTCACAGTTCCATTTATGAAATACATGCTAGCATGGCGGTTTGTAGCAGGTAAATCTCAAATCCAAGTAAGACACCTGGAGTGTGTTGAATTTCCACTACTTGAGGTTTAGGTTAGAGTCTTAAAATCACTGACACTATCAAACCAAGAATGTCAACCATAAAATACCTTGTACAACGGAAATATAAAGCAATAAATCAGATATGCATAAATATACGCGGTTTTTAACAAAATTGTACAATATTTTACAATCTAAATCTTCGTTATATTAAACCAAATATGAATAATATAATAGTCTATGGTATACAAGATACAATGAAAACTTTTTTGCAAATTCGATGTCATATCTTATCCTGTCGGTCCTTTGCTTCCATACTCCTCACTAGTAGTGCCTTAGTCCATCAAGGCCACTACACATTGAGACTGCAAGAGCATTGCCACCTAAAAATGTTGCAAGTCACTTTTGATGAATGTAAACACGATCATCAAACTACTCTCTAGGCTGGCCAATACTTAAGCTTCAATCTTCCCTCTAGTATCCTCTTTCGTCCATGAAAGAGATACTCTTTAGGCTACAAAATTCACCCAATCACGCACCAAAAATTTCCTTCTTGTTTGCTGCTCTAGGGCTAATTTGGGTAGCAAACACATTTCTCTCCAATAAGATCTATGGCATCCAATAACTTCACTACAAGATCTTCTCCTGGTTATAGTTTCATCAAATCGAATACAAATCAAACACTTGACTCTCACATGTTGCTAGAATGATCGAAAACAAGTCAAATCTTTGACCTAATACAAGACACAAATGCTGCTTCAAGTTTGTAGTACTGTTGTCCCTGGTTAGGGCATTGACATGCTGCAACAACCCTTACTTCTCCACCCAAACAACCCTTATTTAACTACGGCCTAGTCAAGGGAGTATGCCCTGATTTAGTGTTGTTGTTCTGGGCTTATGCCACCCTTAAACAATCCAACGTAGGCACCGTTTTGAGGTGGTATGGCATGCAACCTTCCACAACTAACCTCATGTACCTACGATCGACACAAAAATAAAGATACATCACTTTAAAGCTTCCCCATAGACCTGCGTTATCCTCTTTTCAAACTTGGTCCTCAAGCCATCTCCTTGTCCCTATAAAAACATCTTGAATACCCTTCAATGAACCCTAAAATAGTCCTTAACTACCTCACTATCCTTGCCTATTTGTTGCGTCCTCAACATACCTTTTTCTCCAAGCTTGACTGAGTTCTTCTCGAGCTCTTGTATTGCACTTTTGGATGCTTTAAATGAATACAATTCACCTCATATTTATACACAATATTAGGGCTCCAATGAATTAGTGAAGAGACATGTATCTTGGATAAATTCACTTCAAGCTTGCATGACTTGACTGTCCATAATTATTTGTCAAATTCAAAATTCATAACTTCGTTTCTAGTGCTCTGATTTGAGTGATGTTTGTAGCGTTGGAATCGTCTCGCCAAGATCTATCACCTCAAATTTTCCCAAGCTCAAATTCATCATGGTTTTGACCCAAATCCCAATGGGTGAAAAACCCCATACTTGGGTTCCAAGCCCACAAGTGACCCTTGTGGTGCTTTTCCCTCCAAACCCTAAACCTTAGGGCTTGGAGTACCTACCAAGCTACACAAATCAACACTCCCTCTTAGTGAGAGAGGTACTTCCAAGACTAGGAAGTCTCTCATTATCATCATCACTGCTCGCAACACTTGCCCAACTCGTGGCGCTCACAATTGCAACAATCCATGTATGCTGAACTACGCCCTTCTCAAAATTGTCGTTGTCATTGATGGAAGCACCCTACTTCTTCTTCTTATCCTATAACGTCTACCATTCTCTCCATGATTCCTTCTTGGTAGTTGTATGAACACCCTTGCTCCCCACTAACCACGTGCTCTTCTTGGACGACAGAGTCTTCCTCTGAATCTACAAGCTCCCTCTTGAACTAGACTCCCTCTGAGTCTTTGGAACCTAGACCTTCCCAGGAAGGTGTACCTTCATCTTGGGAACCTATACCTGCTCCTCTAAAGCCTGCACCTACACCTACACCTACTCTTGCTTCTCTGGAACTTGCATCTTCTCCATCCACTTCTTTCCATGATCCACAAGATTTCTTGTCAACCTATAGAGCCCATGCTCTGTAACTCCAAGTATAATCCCATTGAAATTAGAGCCTCTAGGCCTAAATATTCCCTTCCCATCTTGGAACAAGACCTAAAACCCTTTCCTCTTGATCATCGAGATGGAAATCATGCTATATCTGAGTTCGTGTACAAACAGTACATCCTAGACTCGCATCATACGTCTTATCTACATCCTGAATGGCACAACTCTCGATCCTCAGATCTCCAACTCACTCTTATCACCCAATGCCATGTGAAACTTCGAGTCTGATTCAACTAGAGTCTCAAAATTCTCTTGTGACCATGTCATATGCTTCATCGTAAAACTATCCACGTACCATCCATCCTCATTGACATTACCCTGTGAGAAATGAGAAATCATAGAAAAGTCCTTCTCTTCCAATATTCTCGATAGATCATCTATCTCAGCTGAAGTGGAAACACTGGCGGCATGCTTTCCTTTCCTCTTCTCATCATCTCCCTTCTTATTCATCGAACATCTTGATGAATAATGACCCATCTCGCTAAAATTGAAACACTTGACTTTACTCAATTCCTTCTTTTTCTTACCCTTCATTCACGATGCAAGTGGCATGTGATCATCTGAAGCCTTCTTCTTCGAATGAAGATCCTTGTCTCACAACTCTTCCTGAATCAAGTCATCCCACAACCTATCCTAGTCTGACAACTTCTCCCTGGAAACAATCCCTTTGAGAAGGGCTTACAATCCTCTGTGAACCCTTTCAAGGCAATCCTTACCATATCTCCATTTGAGGTACACACACTAATGGTAGAAAGCTCATTTTTGAACTGAGACAATCTCATCAGATATGAGGTCATGCTTTCACCCTTTATCATCTTGGTGGACTTAAATTTATCCTCCAATACTAGTACCCAGTTATCGGTCTTATTCTGGAACAAATTAATTTTGAAGAGCCATCAACATCTCATGTGCATTTTTCTTCTCAAACAAGTGAGGTATTATGACATCCTTCACACCATTTAGGATGATCATTCTCGCCCTCGCATCCAAATCTTCATATACTTCCAGCTCCTTAGGGTCGGTTGGCTTCTTGATTTCTTTCTCGGTGAACTCCAAGAGCCTGTTGACCTCTAAGACCAATTTGATCCTTTCCTTCCAAGGACTATAGTTGGACAACCCCTCCAACCTGTAATCATACCAAAGAATTGCCTGTAACTTTGACATTGTAGTGAGCCCTTCACTTACAATGTGACCATCATGTTGTACATCATTGCACACAACTCTGATTTACTTACTTCTAAAGAAGCTCAGACATGCTCTGATACCATGTTGAATTTCCACAACCTTGGGTCTAGGTTAGAGTATTAAAATCACTGATGCTACCAAACCAAGAATATCAACCATAAACTACTTTGCACAGTGGAAATATAAAGAAGTAAATCACATATGCATAAATATACATAGTTTTTAACAAAATTGTATAATATTGTACAATCCCAATCTTCGTTATATTAAACTAAATTTGAATAATACAAAAATATATGGTATACAAGATACAATTACAAACTTCGTTGCAATTTTGATGTCATATATTGTCCTGCTGGTCCTTTGCTCCCATACTGCTCACTAGTAGTGCTTTAGTTCATCAAGGCCACTACACATCGAGACTCCAAGAAGGTTGCCACTTAACAATGTTGCAAGTCATTGTTGCTGCATGTACACGGGCTCATGAAATTTCTCTCTATGATGGCCAATACTTGAGCTTCAATCTGCCTTCTAGTAGCCTCTTTCATCCATCAAAGAGCTACTCTTTAAGCTACAAACTTTGCCCAATCACGCACCAACAATATCCTTCTTGTCTTTTGCTCTAGGCCTACTTTGGGTAGCCAACGCACTTCCCTCCAATTAGATCTATGGCACCCAATCAAATCACTGCAAGATCTGCTCCTAGTTAGAGTTTCTTGACATCCAAGACAGCTCCAACACTTGACTCTCACATGTTGTTAGAATGATCCAAAACAAGTCAAATATTGACCCAATACAAGACAAAAATAATTCTCCAAGTCTATAGTATTGTTGTCCCTTGTTAGGGCATTGACACGCTATAACAACCCTTACTTCTCCACCCAAACAACCCTTATTTAACTGCGACCTAGTCAAGGGAGTATGCCCATGGGGGCTTCACTAGGTGAGCAATACCATACCATGTGGGTTCATATTGGGGGATATGTATTGAGAAAAAAATGACATAATATATTGGGGATATATAGGGTGTAAAGGGTTTTTAAATTGGCAAGTGTAAAAAATGGAGCTCAAAGTTAATGAAAAATATAAAGAGGTATAAAAATTGTTAATGAAAAAATAGATACCTACAATACCTAGTGAAAGTAGGGGTTTTCCAAATTGGGAAGGTGTATTGGGTTTACATTGGTAGGGAGTTAAATAATGTGATTTTTAAAGGTGTTTTCCAATATGTAGTCATATTAAGGGTATTATTTAATGTGCCAAAACGTAGGTGATATGTCAGAGGTTCATTGAGTGATGCCCCCGTGAGTATGCCCTGATTTAGTGTTTATGTTATGGGCTTATACCACCCTCAAAAGGTCCAGCATAGGTTCCTTTCTGAGGTGGTATGGAATGAAACCTACCACATCTAACATTTTGTACCTATGACCCACACAAAAACAGAGATACCTCACCTTAAAGCTGCCCCACCAACTTGCATTATCCTTTGTTGAAACTCAGCCCTCAAGCCAGCTCCTCGGACCTCTAACAACAACTCAAATACCCTTCAATGAGCCCTAAAATAGTCCTCAATTACCTTGTTGTCCTTGCTTCTTTGCGGCATCCTAAAAAAACCTTCTACTCCCTTGAACGATTTCTTCTTAAGCTCTTGTATTGCACTTTTGGATGCTTCAGATGAATCCAACTCATCTCATATTTATACACAACATGAGGGCTCCAATGAATTAGTGAAGAGACATGTCTCTTGGACAAATTCACTTCAAGCCTACATAACTTGATTGTCCATAATTATTTGTGAACTTCAAAAATTCATAACTTCATTTCTAGAGCTCTGATTTGAGTGATATTTGGAGCGTTGGAATAGGCTATGCAAGCTTTATCACCTCAAATTTTTCTAAACTCAAATTTAATCATGGTTTTGACCCAAATCCTGATTGGTGCAAAACCCCATACTTGGGTTCCAAGCTCACAAGTGACCCTTGTTGTGCTTTTCCCTCCAAATCCTAAACCCTAAGGCTTGGAGTATCACCCAAGCTACACAAATCAATAGAGTGCATATTGTAAGACAACAATTAGGCATTCTCCCTCTCTATGGCCTCCCATGGTTAGACCATATTGTATGGCTTTGCTATTTCCTCTTGCTCCTGCCGTTGCTTCCTCTGCTGACGTCTCTACCACATGATTGACATATAAAATACATCAGCCTCATACATAAAATAAATTTTTTTTTTATTAAATGAAAATTGCATTTAGTAATATGGAAACATAACTTTCAATTAAAAAAAAATCACTAGTCCTTCAAAAACGCAGTTAAGCATTGACTCCGGTGCGCTGTTAAACATAACCGCACCAACATCGGAGCTCACATAGGTATGGCGCATCGTTTTTGGCTCAAAAATTTAGATTTCATAGCGTTCTGTCACACTTATGCACCAGTGTGCACGCATAACCTTTTCGCACCGGTATACAATGTTCACGTTATTGAAAGCACCAAGCTACAACTATATTTTAAAATATTATTTTTGCGATGAGTTTAATAAATATGATTGCACCAATGTGAGCAAAACATATCAAGTGCACCACATTTGTGACGGTGATTAAAAAACATTTGTTTGACTTTCAAATAGACTTAGTGATGCCTTTTTGTTTCCTATTTAGATTATGTAAAATAAATATCTATTTTTATGTATTTATAACTAAATTATTTAAAGTAGACTTGTCTTTATCATTGGGAACATGACGTAATATTAGCTAGGAGAAATTTGAAAACATGAATTTTAGTGGCTATCTCGTGATAAGTATGTGGAAAAAATAATATTTTTTGAGTTCATTAAGAAATAATTAAATATATACTTTGTCAAAGTTTAAATCTAGTATAGTATAATTTTTGTATTATTTAACTCATATTTATTATTAAAAAGAGTTAAATTTAAACGAGTACAATAATAATAAAAAAGTAAAATAACACCAAAATGTAATATCTTTATCACTAGAAAAAAGTTCACTTGCCTCTTTAAGCGAGAACTTCCAATAGAGAAAATCCCCAACTACAAGTAACTTCACAAGATTTATTTTACATTTCTTGATCCTCATCTTTAGAAAGAGAAATTTCTAATTTAAATTGCTAAGAGTTACTATAAATATTAAATTTAAATTGCTTGAAAATCTCATTACTTTATTAATAAATTAAATTGTATAAAAATACAAATTTTTAAGTTAAATTAAATCTAAATTAATTGCGCCTAGAAACACTCTACAACTCATATGTGAGAGATTTGTCACCTAACATTACATTATAAAATACTAAAATAATAATTTAAATTAACAAATTAAAAATAGTAATAACAAAAGAAATTAATGTGCCTTGTAATTACAACACTTTAATCTTATATAATTTACTTTTCACTGCAAGGAAGAAATGTAATTTTTCACATGACAAGAAATAGTATTATGGATATTACATTATGTGTAAGTCATTCTACGTCCCATTTACATGTGATATTTAAAAAAAATAATATTTTGAATATTTTG
>APFE030383049.1:0-16202 GCA_000404065.3 Pinus taeda | reverse complement strand
ATAGAAAGGAGGTTTTGTCATTTGAATCATCCAAGAATTGTTCATTCATGTAATGTAAAGGAGGTTGCCCCCTCGAAGAGGCTGAATTCTAAGGCGTTGATCTATCTTTTCTATCTTTTTTGAGCTGGTTTCATAACATACGTATAGTGGCAGCAATTGATCTGGAAGTTTCCAAAATGAGAATCCAAACTGTGCTGCTTGTCCTTGCCCTGACACTGTTGAAAAAGCGCCATCTTACAATGTGAACCCCAAATTTATGCGTATCGTGGAAGACAACCCGAATTGCAGGATTAAATTCGAAGTCAAATCCTCTCCGTCCACAAAACATAAATGTATGAAGTATATTGCTCTCCACGTTGAACACAACAGTGGTCACTCACTAGACGATCAAATAGTGTTTCCCGTGTAATGTAGAAGTATCGAGATAGGTATGACAGTGCAATAGAGAAATGATCAAACCAGCATTCCTTGCGAAGTTGTTTCCTTTGCCTAAGTGGTTTTAATGGGCGGTATTTAGAGGTTAGGTGGAGGATTCATTCGTTTATAATTCACGTCCTATGGAAATGACCTTTGGTCTCTATAAGCCAGAAACCACTACGATACAGAGACATTGACCACTATTAGAAAAGGGTTCACTACAAGTCGAACCGGATGTAGGTTTGAGTTTTAAGGGCACACCTAAATATTGAGGTGATAAGGTTTGAAACAAACAAGTTTCAAGTTTGGCTTAAATTGTGATGTAGAGGTATTAAAAACACTGGCGCATTTGTTTTTAAAAGCCTATGAAATGGAGATAAGGAATAGTAATTATTGAATGAAAGATTGTGAATCGAATGGAAGTTCTTAGAACATACAGAGGTGTGGAATTTGCCGGACATTAATTTTTGATTTGGGTAATAGTTGAGATGCATTCTCATATGCACAGGTTTTAAAGATCCTGGTATTTGCAGGCCAGCTTGCTTCAGGTGGTATCAAAGAAGGAATAGCTCTGTTTGAATGTTCAAGTTTTTTTTAAAGTAAGTTAATTGCATGTGTGATGAATGATGGAAAGGAAGATCGGATTTTAATATGATATGCAGCATACACAATTGCAAGTGAACAAGATTGCAGAAGTGGAAAGAAGACAAGATCATGGACGATCTTAAAGGTGAGATGATTTTTTGATCTGAAATTTATGATTTAAGTTTATGGTTGCAGAGAAGATGATGGTAGTGAACCTGGCATTCAGCTAAAGGCTGAATAAGGAGGACAATTGCAGTGTCCTGAAGAGAAACTGAGTTGAAGAGATAGCCTAGAGAGAGTAGAGGAGTGCTCAAGAGGTTCCAGAGGCAGTGAACTAGTACTTACCAAAATACTGAGTGAGGAGAGCTTGGTGAGGTAAGTGGCAGCAAGAGAGATTGCTGTTGGAGAGGCTAGCACAACTCATGGTGAGTGAGAAATTCTTGAGGAAGCAGTCTGCCAGAGGCAGAAGGAGTTTTTATAAAGGAAAAGGAGGTAGAGGAAGAGGTTCAGAGAAATGCCACAGAAATGAGATGACTGCAGAAGTTCAAGAAAGAGAGATTGCAGTAATAAAGGTACAATTGCAGGTACTAGAAGAATGGCTACAAGAGCAGGAAAATCAGAAAGGAAAATGGATCTTTCCACTGAAGGGAAAGAGAGTGATTTGGCGACAATTGCAGAGGAGGTTGAGGAAAATTATGATTGCCTTGTTGAAAAAGGGACTTAGAGTTCTTGTGCCAGAGATGAAATTTGAAGATTCCACATGCAGATCTGATCAAAGGGAAGTGTTGAAGGAAGCAGTCAAGACTAAAAAGTCTTGTGGTTTTAAAACTGATGAGTTGTGTGTGTTTGCAGATGCAGAGGAGGTTTCCATTGATGAAACAGAGGAGAAGATCATTGATGATTTCTTGAATTATTGGGCAGATCCAGATGAGCTGGATAATATGAACTCTTGTGTTTGTATAGCTGACAATTGTGATGTGATTACAGGTGTTGAGAAGGATGTGCAATCTTGTGAAATTGTTACAGCACAAGAGAAAGTTCTTGTGGATGTTGAGGAAGTGAATGAGTCTGAAGCACAGATAAGGGAAGTAATAGTTGATACTGTTGAACATTTTGTGCAAACTGAAATTTTATGTATGAATGCAGGTGATGATGATATGCTTCAGCGATGCTACAGAGAAATTGCATTGTTAGAATATTTGTTGGAGAATCTAGAGTATGACAGGGAGATTGCAGTAGATGAAAGAGTTCAGTGTAGTGAACAAGAGGGAAAAGACATCATGGAGACAGATGATATGAGAGAAAGACTGGTTGACAGTCTTGAGAATTCCTCAGAGGACTCTTTAGGAAGTTTGGATCAGCATACTGATGTGTTGATAGTAGAGGAGGATTCAGAACAACGTACTGAAATGCTGGCAAAGGAGTACAAGGCACTGATGCCTTATGTTTTTTATTCTAACAATTGTTTTGTGAGTACAAGTTTCATTGAAGATGCTGGAGAAAGCCTATTAGACAGAGAAATTGAACTGATGAGGCGTATGATGATGAAAGTATCCTGGAAGAGACCAGCAACAGTAAAACAAAGGAGAAGCAGCAAAAGGAAGACATCAGAAGATTGTGAAAGCCTAGTCAGTGGAGCGATGTAGCATTAAGTGTGGAAACCTGGAGAAGAACATCAGAAAGAAGCAGTGGAAAGTGGAAAGTTACAGCACAAGATATGGGATCCAGGCATACACAGATCCAAACACATGATCAGGGGATCATGATTAATTTTAAGGTTGGGTGTCTCACGCAAGAGCATCAAGGCAATTTTCATTTGTAAATAAGTGATAAAAGGGGGGTGTGATAATTTTTAATATTTTATAAATTAAATTGTTATTTTTAATAAAATAGGAGCAAAATTTGGGATAGGATTTCTATGTATGTGATTAGTTGAGAAAATAAGGGGATAAGAGTAGAGATACTATCTATATCATAGATAGATAAGCTGTAATAAAGCTTTTATGCTTTAAATCGTTATGTAAAGCCTGCTTTTTGTAAGAGATAAGGTCTGAGAAGACCTATCCATTATTATATATAAATAAAAAGGCAGCTAAAGCTCTCAGTAGAGAGGGAGGCGTGCCAGAAGCATTATGATAACTTTTCTCTCCGCGCTCTCATGAGTAGGCGATTCTTGTTGAATTATATGCATGTATTAAATAAGTTTATTAACTGTGTATTGAAAGGCTGGAATGACCTTCCTATTCGGTGCTTGATGCTTTACTGCGTATGGAGACGTTGAATAGTTAATATACTGTGGTTGTATGGATCAATCTGATCATACCGTCTTCATGCAATGAAAGATGACAAATACAACTATCATTATGAACATTGGTCTTCTGATAAAATGCTTTAATGTGGATTTGGAGGTCGCTGTAAAGACTTTGAAATTCCACAGCGTTTAACATGCATGTAGTGATTTCTATGTAATATAATTAATTGTGTATGGTATTGGAGCGACAGTGGGTGAATGCGCCTTTTTAAGCTCATTTTATCACAGTCAAAGGTAAGCTCTGTTTTGCGCAGATTAATTGCATATGAGTTAACATTATAAGGACGATTAGGTGTCGGGATTCCCTTATCAGAGATTAAACATCTTCTGTAAGAGTTGCGGTCGCATCACAATTATTTGGAGGGACCAGGGAGCTACATATAGTGGCAGCAATTGATCCGGAAGTTTCCAAAATGAGAATCCAAACTGTGTTTCTTGTCCTTGCCCGGACACTGTTGAAAAAGCGCCATCTTACAATGTGAACCCCAAATTTATGCGTATCGTGGAAGACAACACGAATTACAGGATTAAATTCGAAGTCAAATCCTCTCCGTCCGCAAAACATAAATGTATGAAGTATATTGCTCTCCGCATTGAACACAACAGTGGTCACTCACTATACGATCAAATAGTGTTTCGCGTGTAATGCAGAAGTATCGAGATAGGTATGACCGTGCAATAGAGAAGCGATCCAACTGGCATTCCTTTCGAAGCTGTTTCCTTTTCCTAAATGGTTTTAATGGGTGGTATTTAGAGGTTAGGTGGAGGATTCATTCGTTTATAATTCACGTCCTGTGGAATTGACCTTTAGTCTCTATAAGCCAGAAACCACTACGATACAGAGATATTGACCACTGTTAGCAAAGGGCTTCTCTCCGCGTTGAACACAACAATGGTCACTCACTATACGATCAAATAGTGTTTCACGTGTAATGCAGAAGTATCGAGATAGGTATGATAGTGCAATAGAGAAGCGATCCAACCGGAATTCCTTGTGAAGTTGTTTCTTTTTCCTAAGTGGTTTTAATGGGTGGTATTTAGAGGTTAGGTGGAGGATTCATTCGTTTATAATTCACGTCCTGTGGAATTGACCTTTAGTCTCTATAAGCCAGAAACCACTACGATACAGAGACATTGACCACTGTTAGCAAAGGGTTCACTTCAAGTCAAACCGGATGCAGGTTTGAGTTTTAAGGGCCCACCTAAATATTGAGGTGATAAGATTTGAAACAAACAAGTTTCAAGTTTGGCTTAAATTGTGATGTAGAGGTATTAAACACACTAACGCATTTGTTTTTAAAAGCCTATGAAATGGAGATAAGGAATAATAATTATTGAATGAAAGATTGTGAATTGAATGGAAGTTCTTAGAACATGCAGAGGTGTGGAATTTGCCGGACATTAATTTTTGATTTGGGTAATAGTTGAGATGCATTCTCATATGCACAGGTTTTAAAGATCCTGGTATTTGCAGGCCAGCCTACATCACATACATGTGGTTATAATGCAGATGCAGATGCAGATGGGCATTACTACAAGTCAGAAGATGTTGTTGATATTTGAAATGGAAGGAGTATTCTTCCAATCATACACCAAAGATGAACAAAATTTTCATATTCAAAGAGAACCAGATTGGCAGTTTGGTGATAGGTCCTTTTTTCAAGGCCTTTTCAGTCATAAGTATTAAACTATTGCTTAAGAAATTATGATGTCGCAATATGGACATTAAATGTCACTGACAAGTACATCCGAAAAGTACTTGAAAAATCAAATATTGATATAGAGGAATTCAAATTTGCATGGGACAGGTCTCATTGTCATTTGCAAAAAAAATTGGAAGCATGGAGAACAAGACAATTTTATGAGAAAAAGTTGATTGATGTGTGGTCCCAATATGGAGATAATTATGAAGAATCAAATGTATTGCTACTAGATACAAAAAAACATACTTCTCAATTCATCGGATATCGATCAAACCACATCTTGATAAAATCATATATAGGAAAAGAGCAAGATATGTGGCTTCTGCAAGTTTTATTCCCCTTTCTTAAGACACTTCATCGTATCAAAAAAAAACATGAGTACAATCGAATGTTCAATAGAACGTGTACTTCATTGTAGTTGATGGAGATAATTTCCTTTATAAATTTGTTGAAAAGTACATTCCAATTTTTCAATAAATTTTGGACATAGTTTTTGTTGAATCAATTTGTATGATTTTATATTTTTTGAAATATATGGGATGCCAATTATATTAATATGTATATTTCTTATTATTTATAGTTGTTTTTGCAATGACTTTGTTGTATCGATTTTTTTTTCTAAGATGTATGTGCACGCGTGCGTGTATTCTTAACTGAATTGTTTGCCATTCAAATTATCTTACATGAACCATCGAGGCATGTTATTGTTAATGACTTATGTTTACTTATATGTATCAATAATCATATATAAATGTGAAATATAAGTTTTCAAATAGAACTCCTTGCAAACAAAGGTGCTATTCTTACTAAAGAAATTATAATAATTTACTTGATAAATGTTATGTGCATTATTCACTATTAAGGCTAATGATAAATGTGTCATAGGTAAATGATTTCATCTTTTTGAAGCATAAGATATGTGATTTCTCAATCGATAGTTTTCATAAATTTATATGCTTAAATCAACTAATGGTTGTAACTGCAATCATATCATATTGAAAATCAACAAGGCACAAATTCAGTTATTCATTGTTTACATATAAAATGCACTAATATAAGTGCATAAATGTGACAAGTAATTTTTGAGATAAAAAATATATTTTAAATAATTTTTTCATTTCTTAAAAAAACATATACATGCTGATAATGATTGATAAGTGGATTATCAAGGTTTGATTAGACACTATCACGGATGAATTATGTCATTGAACTTTTTGAACTGTAAGGCATCTAATTTCATTATTTAAAGTCATTTTTTTGTAAATTTGTATTTTAAATAAATTGAAATCATATCACTTGAGTTAGAATTATATTATTGACTTGTACTTAGTTATGTCCATCAATATGAGTATACTATGATGCATTTTTTCGAAAAATACGTCTTTTAATTTCTTGATAATAAGTATTAAGTGGACTATTTAGGCTTAATGGGCGATGTCTCATAAGTGAATACTACTCGTTAAATTGTAGGGCATTCAATTTTTAACCCATCTTTTTTTTGCCATATATTCTTAAATCAACTATTTGTATATGCAATCATCTCATCTCATTTAATTTAATAAGGAATCCATTTATTGACTTTTATTTGTCTATCATGGAATTTATTAAGATTGTATTAATCTCATATTGTATTGTTTTGAAACAAAACTCCATGAAAAACAAAATTCTCTTCTTATTAATAAAACATGGAATAATTAATTAACAATGTGTTAAGTGGACCATCTAGACTCATTAAAGAGATGGGTAAAAAATGGTTGTATTTAAAATTATTTGCACCATAAGACATTGATTTTCTAATCCATATTAGCATTTTTTCATTTTTTCATTTTCATTTCTTAAATATTTTATTTGTGGTTTAAATAATTTCATAGAATCCAATATGAGTTGAAGAATTCTATTTGGCTATATGCATTGATAGAAGTTCCTAAATGTGATGCATTTTCTAAATGTAACACTTAATGTAAGTAAATATATATATTTTACAAAACAAATTATAATTAATTGATAATGAGTTTTAAGTGGTCTATATAAAGCCATATATCTAAGTGTCTAAATGTGACACTTTTTTTTTTTAAAATAAAACTCCATGTAATATGAAATGTTTTTCCTAACAACACATGGAATAATTAATTGGTAATGAATATTAAGTAGATTGTTAAAGTTATTTCAAGGTACAAGTCATAAATAAATGTATTTAAACTTTATGCAACATATGGTATTTGATTTTCCCACCTTTATTAACATTTCGTAAATTTCAATTCTTAAATAAATTATTTGTAATTGAAATAATCTCATAGAAACCAACAAGACGAGTATGTATTAAATTATATTTAGTATGTATGTATGTATAAATGGAATTTATTTTTGAAATAAAGATCTCAATGCGAGTAAAAAATATATATTTTTAGAAAATTAATAATTGAAAATCAATTATTTATGAGTTCTAACTGGTTTATTCTATTTTGAATTGACAATTTTTTCTAACTATGCATTATTAAATCAATTATTCGTATATGCAATCATGCCATATAAGTCAATAAGTCAAGAAACCATTAATTGATTTTTATTTAACTATCATGTGGTTTAATATGAATGTATAAATGTGAAATTGCTATTTCTAGAATAAAAAACCATGTAAAGAAAATGATTTTTCTAATAAAACATGGATTAATGACTTCACCATGATCATTAAGTAGACTATTTAAGCTCATTCAAGAGATGGGCCATAAATGGATGCCTTTAAACTTTTTTCGCCATATGACATGATTTTCCCATCAATATTAACATTTTGTAGATTTCAATTCTTAAATAAACTATTTGTACTTAAAATAATCTCATAGAATCCAACAAGACTCAGAAGTTATTTATTGAATTTCATTTAGTTATATGTATTCATATAAGTTTATAATTGTAATTTATTTTTGAAATAAAGCTATTAATGTAAGTAAAGATATATCTTATACAAAACTAATTAGAATTAGTTGATAATAAACTTCAAGTGGCTTATTCAGACTACATGAAAAATCAAGTGTCATATATGAATGCCTTTTAATACATATTTAATATTCAAAATCAATATCTTAATGATAATTTATTTGTATTTACATTAAGTATTTAATAATTAAAGAACACGGGGACTGATATAAATTTCAACTAAAATACATGAGTTATGTTTCACACTTATTTCTTCCCCATTAAAAATGCTTATCATTTTCTCTTCTTAGCGAAAGTAATGATCAATCATGGTTTTCCATACAGTTGGTTGACACTAAAATTACATCGAGACAATTATTTGTTTTGACAATGTTGACAAGGAGAGATCAATATCCACACTACCATCAACTGTGCTAATATTTGAAAACCCTTGCCTCCACTACTTACAAGAAGTCACCACTAAAGTCGCTTGTTTACTTCAATTTGTGACACTGGCCATCATAATGGAATGACTTGAATACCCTTTTAAGAACTCTCATTTGATGTACTTGGATTTGAGTGGAGATAGATCAATGGTGCCTAACTTTCTTGAAACACCTAGGTCAACAATGTATAACTTTTATAGTGGATGTCTGCATGCTATGAAGATGAATGATGACCCCCTCATTAGTAGTTCATGAAGGCACATATGGACCGTAGGAAATTGAGCACAAGAACATTTTACTAAGGTTTTAGTAGACTAGTTTCAAAGGAATGCCGGGGACACTTATCGTTGTCATTTACAATAAGATCTTCACATCACCATCATTCAATCAACAAATCCCCTTTAGGTTGGGGGAAAGGGGGTTAGAGTTGCCATACTAATATGATTTAGCTTAAATCAATTTCTTCTAACAGTTTGATTTCACACTCCTTTTGTGTATTGATACTATTGTATATAACAACCCCATGTTTGACCTATTCATGATCTCTAATTGGTTGAAATTACTAAAATTATTTTAATATGACGATTTACAAAATAATGAATGTTGTTGAAGGTCTTGTAATAAAATACTTGCAAACAAAGGTGCTATTCTTACTAAAGAAACTATAATAATCTACTTGGTAAATGTTATGTGCATTATTCACTATTCACAATGCATAATTCACTAGTAAGGCTAATGAGAAATGTGTCATAGGTAAATGATTCGATATTTTTGAAGCATAAGATATGTGATTTCTCAATCGATAGTTTTCATAAATTGATATGCTTGAATCAATTAATGGTTGTAACTGCAATCGTATCATATAGAAAATCAACAAGGTATAAAGTGAGTTGTTCATTGTTTACATATAAAATGCACTAATATGAGTGCATAAATGTGATATGTAATTTTTGAGATAAAAATGTATTCTAATTTTTTTTGCATTTCTTAAAAAAACATATATATGATGATAATAATTGATAAGTGGATTATCAAGGTTTGATTAGACACAATCATGGATGAATTATGTCATTGAACTTTTTGACTTGTAAGGAATCTAATTTCATTATTTAAAGTCATTTTTTTGTAAATTTGTATTTTAAATAAGCTGAAATCATCACTTGAGCTAGAATTATATTATTGACTTGTACTTAGTTATGTCCATTAATATGAGTATATAAATGTGATTTATAATATCCATATATTATGATGCATTTTTTCGAAAAATAAGTCTTTTAATTTCTTGATAATAAGTATTAAGTTGACTATTTAGGCTGGTGGGTGATGGCTCATAAGTGAATACTACTCGTTAAATTGTAGGGCATTCAATTTTTAACGCATAATTTTTTTTCATATATTCTTAAATCAACTATTTGTATATGCAATCATCTCGTCTCATTTAATTTAATAAGGAATCCATTTATTGACTTTTATTTGTCTATCACGTAATTTATTAAGATTGTATTAATCTCATATTGTATTGTTTTGAAACAAAACTCTATGCAAAACAAAATTCTCTTCTTAATAAAACATGGAATAATTAATTAACAAATTATATGTTAAGTCGACCATATAGACTCATTAAAGAGATGGGTCAAAAATGGTTGTATTTAAGCTTTTTGCACCATAGGACATTGATTTTCCAATCCATATTAGCATTTTGTCATTTTCAATTCTGAAATAGTTTATTTGTGGTTTAAATAATTTCATTATTAGAATCCAATATGACTTGAAGACAAAATCACTGCTGATACTGGACATGAATGGGAAGTTATTTATTGAATTTCATTTAGTTATATGTATTCATATAAGTTTATAAATGTAATTTATTTTTGATTTCACACTCCTATTGTGTATTGATAATATTGTACATAACAACCCCATGTTTGACCCATTCACGACTTCTAATTGGTTTGAGATTACTAAAATTATTTTAATGTTCAATCAAGTTAATATGGCAATTTACAAAAGAATGAATGTTGTTGAAGGCCTTGTAATAAAAAACTTCCAAATTTAATGAAATATGTGTTAAATATATTATTTATATTATCCACTATTACGTACATTAAAAACCCATGTCAGACTAAGATCATGTCATTTCAAATGAAATATTCTACTAATTGGGAAATTTCCTTCAAACAAAGACCTTTTTTACAACCTCTTACCTAGTATATGCTATGTTATTTATTGTAACACATTTAAGGATTTGCCCCAATCATGAAATATTTACTTTAATCAAGTCCCCATTCAATTTTTGTATCCATCACTTTGGAAGCACAAAGCCCCATTATACTTTTCTCAAGTTAAAAAATGTTTCTTGGATCTATAAAAAATAAATTTTCTCAAACACCCTATAACTTTCTCCTTGAAAAAATAATATTTAAACATCAGTAGGAATATTCTGATATCATATTCTATGGATTTGAAGGAAAGTCTTTCCTCCTTATGTATTTTGTTTGTGATAAATCTTTTATAGTGAAGCTCTTTAGACCATACAAATCCCAAGCCCATTTGTTGGGCAAAAGGAGGAAAAACAATTTATTCCAATGCCTTTTAAAGTTAAGTACATTAAGATAAAAATATTATCTCACGTGAATGAGAACACTACATATTTTGTTGCCTACGAAATTTTCAAACTAGAACATGTTTTCTCATCCCACGTGATATTTTTAACATGTCATTACAATTAAATGGAGAAGTAGGGGATAATCAAAATTACAATTAAATGTTGAAGTAGGGGATAATCAAAATTAATATTGATTGGATGTCATTAAATATTAATGACCTTTAATGACATCCAATCAATATTAATTTTCTTCCCATAAACAGTATTCAATATTAATTTTCTTCCCATAAACAGTATTCATAGCGAATCATTTAAAAAGAATACTGTTTAAATGAAATACTGTTTCCTTGACAAAATGACCAAAACAGTATTTCGTTGGTCATTTTGTCAAGCTCATTTTGTGGTTAGAGCTTACCTTATCAAAACTGTTGTCTGAGTCAAAGGTAAGCTCTATTTATAAGATTCGAAGCAACGGCAAAGAAGCCGAAGAATCCCAGCGGTCGGAAAGGAGACAATCCTGTACGTGATTGAATTGAGCGAGGATGGTGTCTGAAAGTAGATGGGTGAAAGGCACCAGAATTGGGGCTGGAGCTTTTGGGACTGTTAGCCTCGCTATGAACTCTAATGGTGAACTCTTTGCAGTCAAATCTGTACTCAAATCCGCAGCCGATTTTAGCATGGCTTTGGACAATGAGTACCAGATTTTGCAGGGTCTGGATTCTCCATACATCGTTCGTTGCCTGGGGCGAGGTTCCAGCGTTGAGAACGGTGCAGAGGTGAACAATTTGTTCATGGAGTACATGCCTGGTGGCAGCTTAGCGGATCTGATGAGTAAGTTTGGAGGACGGTTGGACGAATCCGTGATCAGAGCTTATACTCGTGACATCGTACATGGAATCAGTTACCTCCACAGGCAAGGAATTGTGCACTGTGATATCAAGGGCAAGAATGTTCTTGTGGGTGCCAATGGTGTAAAGCTTGCCGATTTTGGTTCAGCCAAGAGGTTTGGCGATGAGGATGAGGGCCAGGCCATGAAATGGAGGGGGACACCTCGGTGGATGGCTCCAGAGGTGGTGAAAGAGGGAGACCAGGGGCCTGCTTCTGATGTTTGGTCTCTCGGCTGCACTGTACTTGAGATGGCCACTGGTAGGCCTCCATGGAGCCATGTTTCCAACGGCTTTGCTGCGATGCATCGGATTGGATGTACAGAGGAGCTGCCTGATTTGCCCGCATCGCTTTCACTTGAGATCCGGGATTTTCTAATGAAATGCTTTCAGAGGGATCTCAAGAAGAGGTGGACCAGTGCACAGCTTTTGAACCATCCTTGCCTAAATCTTTAATTCTATTAAAGATTTAAGGCAACAATTATAGTTTTTAGTAGTAGTGCATATGAAGCATCAACATCTCATATTTTAGGTTAAACAATTAGAAACTATATGTTTTCTATCTACGTACAACTTGTGTGATGAACCAACACCGGCTCTAGTTGTAAACTGTCCTCCCTGTTTGTATTGTTGTTTATTAGTATTTATCAAAGTGTGAATATCATCCCTAGGGATTTTCTTTTGAGCTTCATCATGGGGAGATGCCTCGAAATCTCCTTGTAAATTTTGATTATCCCCTACTTCTCCATTTAATTGTAATGACATGTTAAAAATATCACGTGGGATGAGAAAACATGTTCTAGTTTGAAAATTTCGTAGGCAACAAAATATGTAGTGTTCTCATTCACGTGAGATAATATTTTTATCTTAATGTACTTAACTTTAAAAGGCATTGGAATAAATTGTTTTTCCTCCTTTTGCCCAACAAATGGGCTTGGGATTTGTATGGTCTAAAGAGCTTCACTATAAAAGATTTATCACAAACAAAATACATAAGGAGGAAAGACTTTCCTTCAAATCCATAGAATATGATATCAGAATATTCCTACTGATGTTTAAATATTATTTTTTCAAGGAGAAAGTTATAGGGTGTTTGAGAAAATTTATTTTTTATAGATCCAAGAAACATTTTTTAACTTGAGAAAAGTATAATGGGGCTTTGTGCTTCCAAAGTGATGGATACAAAAATTGAATGGGGACTTGATTAAAGTAAATATTTCATGATTGGGGCAAATCCTTAAATGTGTTACAATAAATAACATAGCATATACTAGGTAAGAGGTTGTAAAAAAGGTCTTTGTTTGAAGGAAATTTCCCAATTAGTAGAATATTTCATTTGAAATGACATGATCTTAGTCTGACATGGGTTTTTAATGTACGTAATAGTGGATAATATAAATAATATATTTAACACATATTTCATTAAATTTGGAAGTTTTTTATTACAAGGCTTTCAACAACATTCATTCTTTTGGAAATTGCCATATTAACTTGATTGAACATTAAAATAATTTTAGTAATCTCAAACCAATTAGAAGTCGTGAATGGGTCAAACATGGGGTTGTTATGTACAATATTATCAATACACAATAGGAGTGTGAAATCAAAAATAAATTACATTTATAAACTTATATGAATACATATAACTAAATGAAATTCAATAAATAACTTCCCATTCATGTCCAGTATCAGCAGTGATTTTGTCTTCAAGTCATATTGGATTCTAATAATGAAATTATTTAAACCACAAATAAACTATTTCAGAATTGAAAATGACAAAATGCTAATATGGATTGGAAAATCAATGTCCTATGGTGCAAAAAGCTTAAATACAACCATTTTTGACCCATCTCTTTAATGAGTCTATATGGTCGACTTAACATATAATTTGTTAATTAATTATTCCATGTTTTATTAAGAAGAGAATTTTGTTTTGCATAGAGTTTTGTTTCAAAACAATACAATATGAGATTAATACAATCTTAATAAATTACGTGATAGACAAATAAAAGTCAATAAATGGGTTCCTTATTAAATTAAATGAGATGAGATGATTGCATATACAAATAGTTGATTTAAGAATATATGAAAAAAAATTATGCGTTAAAAATTGAATGCCCTACAATTTAACGAGTAGTATTCACTTATGAGCCATCACCCATTAGCCTAAATAGTCAACTTAATACTTATTATCAAGAAATTAAAAGACTTATTTTTCGAAAAAATGCATCATAATATATGGATATTATAAATCACATTTATATACTCATATTAATGGACATAACTAAGTACAAGTCAATAATATAATTCTAGCTCAAGTGATGATTTCAGTTTATTTAAAATACAAATTTACAAAAAAATGACTTTAAATAATGAAATTAGATTCCTTACAATTAAAACGTTCAATGACATAATTCATCCATGATTGTGTCTAATCAAACCTTGATAATCCACTTATCAATTATTATCATCATATATATGTTTTTTTAAGAAATGCAAAATTATTTAGAATACATTTTTATCTCAAAAGTTACATATCACATTTATGCACTCATATTAGTGCATTTTATATGTAAACAATGAATAACTCACTTTGTACCTTGTTGATTTTCAATATGATATGATTGCAGTTACAACCATTAATTGATTCAAGCATATAAATTTATGAAAACTATCGATTGAGAAATCACATATCTTATGCTTCAAAAATATCAAATCATTTACCTATGACATATTTCTCATTAGCCTTACTAGTGAATTATGCATTGTGAATAGTGAATAATGCACATAACATTTATCAAGTAAATTATTATAATTTCTTTAGTAAGAATAGCACCTTTGTTTGCAAGTATTTTATTACAAGGCCTTCAACAACATTCATTCTTTTGTAAATCATCATATTAACTTGATTCAATATTAAAATAATTTTAGTAATTTCAAACCAATTAGAGATCATGGATAGGTCAAACATGGGGTTGTTATGTACAATAGTATCAATACACAAAAGGAGTGTGAAATCAAACTGTTAGAAGAAAATGATTTAAGCTAAATCATATTAGTATGGCAACTCTAACCCCCTTTCCCCCAACCTATGGGGGATTTGTTGATTGAATGATGGTGATGTGAAGATCTTATTGTAAATGACAACGATAAGTGTCCCTTGCATTTCTTTGAACCTAGTCTACTAAAACCTTAGTAAAATGTTCTTGTGCTCAATTTCCTACAGTCCCTATGTGCCTTTATGAACCACTAATGAGGGGGTCATCATTCATCTTCATAGCATGCAGACATCCACTAAAGTTATACATGGTTGATCTAGGGTATTGTCAAGAAAAGTTTAGCAACCATTGATCTATCTCCACTCAAAATCAAAAGTACATCAAATGAGAGTTCTAAATGGTATTCAAGTCATTCCATTATGATGGACAATGTCACATAATTGAAAGTAAACAAGAAACTTTAGTGTGACTTCCTGTGTAGTGGAGGCAAGGGCTTTCAAAATATTAGCATGTTGATGTAGTGTGGATTATGATCTCCTGTCCTTGTCAACATTGTCAAAACCGCAGTATAGTCTCGATGTAATTTAGTGTCAACCAACTGTACTGTAAAACCATGATTGATCATTACTTTCACTAAGAAGAGAAAATGATAAGCATTTTTAATGGGGAAGAAATAAGTGTGAAACATAACTCATGTATTTTAGCTGAAATTTATATAAGTCCCCATGTTATTTATTTATTAAACACTTAATGTAAATACAAATAAATTATCATTAAGATATTGATTTTGAATATTAAATATGTATTAAAAGGCATTCATTTATGACACTTGATTTTTCATGCAGTCTGAATAAACCACTCAAAGTTTATTATCAATTAATTCTAATTAGTTTTGTATAAGATATATCTTTACTTACATTAATAGCTTTATTTCAAAAATAAATTACAATTATAAACTTATATGAATACATATAACTAAATGAAATTCAATAAATAACTTTTGAGTCTTGTTGGATTCTATGAGATTATTTTAAGTACAAATAGTTTATTTAAGAATTGAAATCTACAAAATGTTAATATTGATGGGAAAAGCATGTCATATGGTGAAAAAAGTTTAAAGGCATCCATTTATGGCCCATCTCTTGAATGAGCTTAAATAGTCTACTTAATGCTCATGGTGAAGTCATTAATCCATGTTTTATTAGAAAATTCATTTTCTTTACATGGTTTTTTATTCTAGAAATAGCAATTTCACATTTATACATTCATATTAAACCACATGATAGTTAAATAAAAATCAATTAATGTTTTCTTGACTTATTGACTTATATGACATGAT